>JARQOD010000359.1:0-162144 GCA_033576555.1 Oophaga sylvatica
GATCTGACTTACTGACTCTCTCTGTCCTGAGTAGAGTTGAGCGATACTTTCCGATATCCTAAAGTATCGGAATCGGAATGGTATCGCCGATATCACTAAAATATCGGCGATACCCGATACCGATACCGGAAGTCCCATGTAATTCTATGGGAACAAAATATCGAAATTAAAAAAAACCCATTCTTGCCTTGTTGGTTAATTGTACATGAAGGAAAACAACAAAGAGTAATGTAGAATGTATTGGGGAGGTTGAGGAGACATTAAAGGCATAGATGTTTGACCCAATCCAATGGAATAGCATTAATTTTTTTTTTTTAGGAAATACGTTCGGATTGACGAACAAATTGACAATGTTGTTAACCTTTTTTCTATTTTGTCAAATATGTCTGTTTCACAACTTCCATGGTCTTCACCTTTTTAACTTTTCACACACTTTCTCCTTCATAATTTTCAGCAGCATCATCTTTCTCATCAAATTATTCTTCATCTTCACCTTCTTAATCTTCTAAAACTTCTTGCTATTCATCTTTTTGTTAACATTACTTATATTGTTCTTATTAAACAGTTATTATTCTTCATATTCTACTTCTTCATCTTCTTCCTATTCATCCTTTTCATCATATTCTTATTTGTGACAGACATTCCTGTACTTGTAATCTGTAAAACTCTGAATTTTCATCCTTCCGTTCTTGCTGTCACGAAAGATTTTAATTACAACAGTATTTGTCCGCGTTCAGTTTAGCCTGCAGCAGCATCAGGCATTTTCCAGGGGCACCACGAGGAGGAACGGACTCACCCCCATACACTGCTTAGTCTTCTTCTGCTTAGAATTTAGAGCATATATTTTGCTCTTCATTTTGGTCTTATACTTAATGTTCTTCTGCTTTTTGATCTTCTGCTTATTGTTCTTCTGTCTCTTGTTCTGTATCTTGTAGTTTGTCTTAACCTTCTTTGTCCTGTTGGTGATGGTACAAAAGCCAATGGAAGTAACGAGGACCAGCTGACTGTGCTGGAACCCGGAGGGTCAGCAGAAGGAAAAGAGCCAATGGCACAACCGAGGACCAGCTGATGTTACTGGGACAGGGTTACTAAGCAGGAGGTACCTGTGCTCCAAAGCACTACCAAGGACCAGCAGACGTTGCTGGAACTCGGATACCGAGATGGAGGCACCTAGGCCAAAGGCACTGCGGAGAACCAGTTGACGGTACTGGAACCCGGAGGGGCAGCAGAAGGAAAAGAGCCAATGGCACAACCGAGGACCAGCTGACGTTACTGGGACACGGTTACTAAGCAGGAGGTACCTGTGCTCCAAAGCACTACCAAGGACCAGCAGACGTTGCTGGAACTCGGATACCGAGATGGAGGCACCTAGGCCAAAGGCACTGCGGAGAACCAGTTGACGGTACTGGAACCCGGACGGGTAGCAGAAGGTACAAGAGCCAATGCAAGTAACGAGGACCAGCTGACTGTGCTGGAACCCGGAGGGGCAGCAGAAGGAAAAGAGCCAATGGCACAACCGAGGACCAGCTGACGTTACTGAACCCCAGTAACACAGGAGCAAGTGTTGACTGTGCTAACAGCACTTCCGAGCAACAACTGGCGGTGTTGGAGCCCAGGGTCAAGGAGGATGTTTAAATACTAGATCAAGTAATTTCCTTGTTACCTGTCAATTTTAAATGTCTATACTTCAAACAAGAGAAAGATAACCTTTACTACCATAAGATGATGATTTCATTTAAACTAATATCTAGATAAATAAAGAATTGACAAACATAAACACATACATTAACATGTTGAACAGCAATGCAAACCACAAAATAAATTAGTTAAGGAATCTGCTATACGGTTGTACATAAAAGCATACAAGTACATATCTGAATCCATTAATGATGGATAAGTAACAGTATGTACACCATTTTTATTGTATAGACAATGAATGTCTGACTTCAAAACATCATCAGCATTACAAGTTATCTGTGATATTACTAAAATGTTCCATTTGCTGAATAATGTCACTAAATATTTTATACAAAATTATACAATTTCCATCATGTAATACTCATAATATGTGGCAATAATCATTTTTATTAACAAACATAACCTTTCAAAAGTGCATAGTGCATAGTGAAAATTGCTATTTATGGCTGACTGTGACTGTCGACTTGGAAGCATGACAACAGATAGATAAGGTATATATAGATGAGACTGCATAGCCACAGATGGTGAATGGCGATGTAATACTGTACCTCAATAAAGTGTGCGTCACTACTACATAATTTTTTTTATATAGCTTTATAAACAGGGTACATGGATGTATGCTTGTGCCTTTGTTTTGACGCACAGACTGCCTTCCTGCTGAGACGCATTGGGTAGTGAACAGTTGTGTGCAGTGTTCACTGCAGTCTCTGCGGAATAACCACACTTAGACCTTATAACTTTTCAGACGTTTCTTTATCAATCTACCAAGATGAAGAAGGCAGGGAGTAAGGCACGTGGTCGTGGAGTTTCTTCAGGGAGAGGACGTGGGGATTCTGTGGCTGCTGCGGCCCCCAGTGACACAGCATCCACCAGTTTTCCCCGTGAGCGTTCCTTTATGCGCACTTTTGTAGGAGCTCGGAGTACCCCCCTGCTGCGGGAAGAACAAATTGAAGCCGTTGTTGTTTGGATGTCAGCCAATGCATCGACTTCAATTGCTTCCACCTCCTCTCAGGACCACAGCACTGTTGGGCAACCATCTGTCTCTTCACCGCCTGGCAAATTGCCCAGGCAGTCAGAGAGTTCTGTACAGGAGCCAGCTGAGTGTCTGCTTCTGTTCTCAGAATCTATTGGCTTGCAAACAGGGGCCCAGCCAAGCAGCATTCTGTAATGTGAAGAGGGAGTATGCAGTGATGCGCAACAGCTGTGTCTCTCTGAATCTGAAGAGGCGGGTGAGACAGTGCCGATGGTCAGCACACCGCAGAACGCATCTGATGATGATGAGACCCAGGTGCCAGTTTCTGTTGAGCATGGTGCTGGCCAGACCACCCAACAGCAGGTGTTGGAAAAGGGTAGTGGAGATGATGAGGTCCAAGATCCAACATGGCATGAGGAACAGGAAGGTGGTGGGAGCAGCTCAGAGGAATAATAATAATATTTATTTAATAGCGCCATCATATTCCGCAGCGCTTTACAGTTTAGCCGTTTCAGAACACAAGTCATAAGTAACAACGTTAACAATACAATAATTTAAGCTAAATAAGTCGCCCCTGCTCGTGACAGCTTACAATGTACAATGAGATGGGGGAGATACAAAGTATAGGTGTTTATATACAATGGTGCATTTACAATGATGTTCCAGCCATCTTAAGGGACTGAGGGATGGAGATAGTGAATGGGCTAGAGACACACACACACTTACACAGAATACATAGAATGACTTTGATTAGTGAATGTGATAGGCCGCTCTGAACAAATGTGTTTTGAGGGAGCGCCTGAAACCATGCAAATTGTGGATAGTCCTAATTTCTTGGGGTACAGCATTCCAGAGGATTGGCGTAGAGCAGGAGAAGTCTTGGAGTCGGGAGTGGAGGTACGTATTAGTGCAGAGGTTAGTCGAAAGTCGTTTGCAGAGCGCAGCAGTCGGTTAGGCCGATAGATAGAAATGAGGGAGGAGATGTAGGAGGGGTGCTGCACTGTGGAGAGCTTTGTGGGTGAGAACCAGTACTTTGGTTGAAAGCTGGGAGAGGCCTAGAGAAATGGTTAGTGATAGAAGGAAGATAGAGGAAGACATTGCCCCAACGGTACAAACAGGAGGGAGAGTTAGGCTGCAGACTCGGTTGCCTGTAGCCTCCAGTTTGGCACCTGTTCGGAGCAGTTGTCTTCCAAAAGTCAAAACGTGCGCTCCCAGGACTTGCACTGCGTGGTCCTTTTTTCACACACTTGCACATGATATTTGCTATGTGAAATGCAAGCTGTGTAATTAAAAATTAAAAATAGCTAAAAGTGTCAGTCACCTCAATACCACAAATATGTGGAAACATGTGCGGACAAAGCACGTAGTTGAGTTACAAAGACACACTAGAGATGTAGGCCAACCTACAGCAGCACCTACATCTTCAGGTTGTGTTGAAGCCTCTTCATCGAGCTCACACACAGCTGGTTATGCTTCCTCACAGGATCGCCATGGAAGAACCTCGGCCACTGTTGTCCAGAGACAAACTGTTATTCCACACACAGCAGCAAGTTCCCTGTCATCCTCACACTCCCAGGCCACAAAACAGCCATCGGTAGCACAGGCATGGGATAAAAGACGGCCATACTCCGCAAACCATGCACGAGCACAGGCTCTGAATGCTGGCATTGCAAAACTCCTGTCCCTTGAAATGCTGTGATTCAGGCTGGTGGAGACAGACAGTTTCCGTAACTGAATATCATTGTCAATCCCACAATACAATGTGCCAAGCCGATTTCATTTCAGCAGGCAAGCCGTCCCTGGTCTGCAAAAGCATGTTGAGGGAAAAATTAAACATGCGCTACTAAAAGCCCTCAGTAGCAAGGTCCACCTGACCACCGATGCGTGGACCAGTACCCATTGTTATGATCTGCTACAACCAGTAAGGAAAGAAGGGAATTCTGTCCCTACAATACAACTAAGCTGAATCCCTACGATGTAACGGGGAACCTGATCCTGCGACCAGACCCGCTAAAGTCCTCATCTAGTGTGAACGAAGACCTATAGTTGCGAGGGAGTAATCCCTACAAGATCTAGGGACTGTGAGAAAAGGTGGACACCTCCTAACATAAATTGTAGCATGGATAATTAAACAGAAAAATAAATACTTTGTGATCCTAACATCAAGCAAAACTGACAGATTAAGGCACCTAAGCACCCGGCTAGCTTAACAGTAGATAATACAATGAAGTCAAGCAAAGCCAGAAGGGCGGAGCCAGACTAAATAGGGAAAAAAGGTCATGTGACCAGCAAACTGAAACAAAACCTAACAAGAGGGTTCTAACACCCATGGCCAGGGACAATACCTTTCCCTCACTGCCCATTGGGTCAATGTTGTGCAGCCGGGTACTGATCTTGCGAGTGGCGCTGTACGTGTTCTGCCAACTCCAAGGATTGCAGGAATCAAGTCTGTACACATTGATTCCTCCTCCTATTCCAGTTCCTCAGAATCATCGCTGCAGGAGCCGTCACGGTCTACCTCCACATGGACCCGTGAACGTTTACCTGTTGCGACCGATATGAGCACAGCCGTGTCCAAATGTCAACAGGCCATCCTGAAATTAATTTCCATGGGGAATCTTAGCCACACAGCGCAGGAGCTCTGTAATGCCATAAAGCAGGAGAGCGACGTGTGGTTTTTGGAAGAGAATCTACAGGCAGGCTTGGTAGTGTGTGACAATGGCCGAAATCTGGTGTCAGCTCTGGGCCTTGGCAACCTCACTCACATACCATGTCTGTCATATGTGCTCAACTTGGTCGTGCAGAGTTTTTTGAGGGACTATCCGGATCTTGATGCACTGCTGCACAAGGTCCGCCTAGAGTGCGCTCACTTGCGACGTTCCAGCATGGCCAGATCGCTGATTGCAGCTCTGCAACGCAGATTTCACCTTCATGAACATCGCATCATATGTGACGTACCCACCAGGTGGAATTCCTCGTTACATATGTTGGAGCGGTTGTGTGAGCAGCAGCCAACAGTAATGGAGTATCAGCTGCATCAGGCGCAGTCAACTCGCAATTTGCGCCGTTCACACTTCACCACTACTGAGTGGGCCTCTATAATAAGAATAATAATATTATTTATTTATATAGCGCCATAATATTCCGCAGTGCTTTACAGTTTAACAGTTTCAAAACACGAGTCATAAGTAACAACGTTAACAATACAATAATTAAAGCAAAATCAGCCGCCCCTGCTGGTGAAAGCTTACAATCTACAATGAGGTGTGGGAGATACAAAGTACAGGTGTTTATATACAATGGTGTTTTTACAATGATGGTCCAGCCATTTTAAGGAAGTGAGGGATGCATGGAGATAGTGAATGGGCTACACACACAGAATTACACATACAATGACTTTGATTAGTGAATGTGATAGGCCACTGTGAACAAATGTGTTTTGAGGGAGCGCCTGAAACCATCCAAATTGCGGATAGTCCTAATTTCTTGGGGTAGAGCATTCCAGAGGATTGGCGCAGCGCGGGTGAAGTCTTGGAGTTGGGAGTGGGAGGTACGGATTAGTGCAGAGGTTAGTCGAAGGTCGTTTGCAGAGTGCAGCAGTCGGTTAGGCCGATAAATATAAATAAGGGAGGAGATGTAGGGGGGTGCTGCGCTGTGGAGAGCTTTGTTGGTGAGAACCAGTAATTAGAATTGGATCCTATAATGAATGGGCAGCCACTGCCAGTGTAATGAGTGGCGAATAACTCTATGAAGGATATCTGCCACGTTTTGCGTGCGTTTGATGAGTCAACGCGGATGGCGAGTGCAGATGATGCACTAGTCAGCCTGACTGTCCCCCTTATCTGCCTGCTTCAAAAAACACTGCAAGCACTAAGGCATGAGGTTTTGGAAGAGGTGGAGGATGAGGAGTCACAAATTCCATCACCTTCTGGACAGTCAGCGCAACGTGGTTCCTCACAAAGGGCTGGAGGACTTTCAAAGTACCATGCTGTATCAACAATTGAACCTCCAGAGTCGCTGTCTATATTTTCATAACCATTACAAACTTTTAATGTATTTACAAAGCACATAATGTACATTTTTTGTCTATCCTTTTGTAATGCTATTGTGTTTCCATAAACTGATGTTACAGAATTATGATACAAAGTTTTTAAATTTTGAGTTTTAAATTTTGTAAATTTATATGTATTTGAAGGACTTTGTGAGGAGGATGAGAAGGAGTCAATGGAGGAGGAAGACATCGCTCCAGAGGGAGGTAGACAATGCTCTAGTCAGTATGTAGACCAAGGGTGGGGTGATGCACAGCAGGCGGAGATGACGCCTCTTGCAGGGGACAACGTTTCTTGGCCAGTTGGGAGTCTGCAGCACATGGTTGATTTCATGCTGCAGTGGCTGAGAAACGACCGCCGCATCGAACACATTCACACCACGTCTGATTATTGGGTGTACACCCTCCTAGACCCTCGCTACCGGGACAACTTACAAAGCCTCATCACACCGTTGAACCGGGAGCGTAAAATGCGGAAGTACCAAGACACACTGGTGCAATCCATAATGTTCTCCATTCCAGCCGAGAGCACTGCTGCTGCTACTGATTTACAAAGCAGCTCTGTGCGTCGAGGCAGTGGAGACAGCTCTGCAACAAGAGGGAGCACAAGCAGCGCCTCTGCACAGGGCAAGAACAGTATGTTCCAAATGTGTCGAAGTTTTGTGGCAGCGCCACCAATGTCTACACCATCCGAGACGGCTCCAGTCAGCAGGAGGCAACGTTTCCGTAAGATGGTTACAGACTACATGTCTTGCCCTCTCAGTGTACTCTCAGATGGCTCTTCCCCATTCAAGTTTTGTGTCTCTAAGCTGGATACATGGCCAGAGCTTAGCCAGTATGCATTGGAGGTGCTGGCTTGATCTGCTGCCAGTGTATTATCGGAGCGCGTCTTTACTGCTGCAGGTGGTGTACTAACAGACCGTTGCATGCGACTATCCTACGATAATGTAGAACGGCTTACTTTTCTGAAAATGAACTAGGCATGGATCTCGCCTGAATTTGCCTGTCCGGTTTCAGATTAACTAACTGGTTGGCAACGTTTTCCATGTCTCCTGTTATGTTCATCTTTCTACCACCTGAGCTATACTCCCTGGGCTACAACACTGCCAGTTGCTGCTCAGAAGTGTCGTGTCCACAGACCAATACACAAGCTATAGTGATAGTGGGGTTCAGTAACGCCTGCTGTTCCCCTGCTGTGTGTCCGGCAAAAATTACTGCTACCTAGCTACACATGTTGAAAAAAACATGACATGTTAAAGTGGCTAGTGCTACACATAGATATCAGGCTACACCCTTATTTCTAAGCTGTAAACAAGTGAAACGTCAAATTTAAAACCATTCAATGATTAGTGTTGGTAACAAATCTGTAACTAAATAATTGTGACATATTATGGCAGATATCCACATGTCTAACACAAATGCTAACACAAAAGCATACTTATGCTATAGGGTACTGATGGTGAACCTTCTCACTCCATAACTTTGACCAATCCAACTCACATCATGCCTCAAATGCTGCAATGTTGGAAGTGCATAATGTGGGTTGAACTTTGACAACAGCTGCAGTGCGAAGGTTATCCTTCTGTGTTCTTGGCTTTTAAATAAAAGCATACAAGTAAATATAATAATACATTGTTGATTAAGGGACATGATGTACACCTGTAATATTGTGCAAACAATGGATGTAGGACTATTCCTCTTCAACATTACTTATATTTGTGTCATTTGAAAAAATACATATTTTAGTTAAAAATTAAAAACCCATGTTCAGTAGCTGTGAAAGGCCCGTTTGTGTACTTCTATATTGTTTGCAACCAATGTATTGTATACGGATGGAAGCGCATCACACTAATAGATTAGATTTATTTTAAATGGAATGTAGCAGAACCAATTGGAGATAAATGAAAAGGATGAGCCACTGAGACACGCTCAGCAGAGTACAAGCAGCAGTGCTTGAACAAGTAACTGGAGCGTGATCTGCACTCAAAAAAGTAAAAAACACAGACTGAAGTGAACACTGAAACACAACTGTCCACAATCTGTGAAAAGCTCCTTTCTGTACTTCTATAGTGTTTGCAACCAATGTATTGTATACGGATGGAAGCGCGTCACACTAATAGATTAGATTTATTTTAAATGGAATGTAGCAGAACCAATTGGAGATAAATGAAAAGGATGAGCCACTGAGACACGCTCAGCAGAGTACAAGCAGCAGTGCTTGAACAAGTAACTGGAGCGTGATCTGCACTCAAAAAAGTAAAAAACACAGACTGAAGTGAACACTGAAACACAACTGTCCACAATCTGTGAAAAGCTCCTTTCTGTACTTCTATAGTGTTTGCAACCAATGTATTGTATACGGATGGAAGCGCGTCACACTAATAGATTAGATTTATTTTAAATGGAATGTAGCAGAACCAATTGGAGATAAATGAAAAGGATGAGCCACTGAGACACGCTCAGCAGAGTACAAGCAGCAGTGCTTGAACAAGTAACTGGAGCGTGATCTGCACTCAAAAAAGTAAAAAACACAGACTGAAGTGAACACTGAAACACAACTGTCCACAATCTGTGAAAAGCTCCTTTCTGTACTTCTATAGTGTTTGCAACCAATGTATTGTATACGGATGGAAGCGCGTCACACTAATAGATTAGATTTATTTTAAATGGAATGTAGCAGAACCAATTGGAGATAAATGAAAAGGATGAGCCACTGAGACACGCTCAGCAGAGTACAAGCAGCAGTGCTTGAACAAGTAACTGGAGCGTGATCTGCACTCAAAAAAGTAAAAAACACAGACTGAAGTGAACACTGAAACACAACTGTCCACAATCTGTGAAAAGCTCCTTTCTGTACTTCTATAGTGTTTGCAACCAATGTATTGTATACGGATGGAAGCGCGTCACACTAATAGATTAGATTTATTTTAAATGGAATGTAGCAGAACCAATTGGAGATAAATGAAAAGGATGAGCCACTGAGACACGCTCAGCAGAGTACAAGCAGCAGTGCTTGAACAAGTAACTGGAGCGTGATCTGCACTCAAAAAAGTAAAAAACACAGACTGAAGTGAACACTGAAACACAACTGTCCACAATCTGTGAAAAGCTCCTTTCTGTACTTCTATAGTGTTTGCAACCAATGTATTGTATACGGATGGAAGCACGTCACACTAATAGATTTGATTTTTTTCTAATATAATGGAGCTGCACCAATTCCACTAAATAAAATAAAAAAAAAAATAAAAAAGTGACACGTGCAGATGCCTACAAACAGCGGTGGATGCAGAGCAAACTGCAGCGTCACCTGCACTGTCACACACACACACCTTGCACAGAGCTGTTAAAACAACACTGGCAAAATGAAGCTTTACACAGCGGTTGGTAAACTAGCCTGCCTCAAGCACAGTAGTACACAAAATCGCAATATCTAACTGTCCCTCAGAGTCAGCACAGCAGCGTTCTGTCCCTAACTGAGTTCACAGCACAGTGACGTTAAAATGGCTGCGGCGCCTTTTATAGTGCATTCTGACATCATTTCAGCAGCCAATCACAGCCATGCCATTAGTTAAGATGACCGCATCATTACAGGATGTGCCCACACTTCGTAGGATTCCTCATTGGCTGACTAAAATCACATTGCCTCTCAAAGAATTATGGGAACTTCCGATTCCGGTATACGATATTGAAAAAGTATCGGAATTAAGTATCGGAATTCCGATAACGCGAATATCGGCCGATACCCGATACTTGCGGTATCGGAATGCTCAACACTAGTCCTGAGCTCTTCTCAGACAGGAAACAGACTGAGTCTGCCACGTGTCACTCCCCCTTATATCTCAGATGGGTGTGTCTGAAAGTGTGAGTGACAGTGAATGAATATCAAGCGTTGCTGTTACCTTCCTGTGCACTCTCCTGGACTTTATGTGTGCCTGCGTAGCTGGGCTACACACGTCCATATTACATGACCTTAATGAGCGGGTATTACATCACCGCTCAGCGCTGGAGAGCTGCAGGAAGCCGGGGAGAGCTGCAGGAAGCTCGGGAGAACTCAGGATTGCAGGGACGTTCAGTGATGGCACGGGGAGGGTGAGTGTGATGTTGTTACTATATCTGTGATTGACTTGCTGCTATCCTTGTTTCAGTTTCTGCCTAGTAACAATGATGTAATGGGGAGGAGGAGACAAGGCAGGAGCAGAAAGTCCTGGGTAAGGGGAGCAGGAGAGAGGAACGAAAATAAAGTATGGCTGTTTAAACCTACCATCCAGCATCTCTGTGTGGCCTTCTGGAGTTCCCTTCATCTGCACAACAACACCACAACTGGCGACGAGGAAGCGTTCATCATCAGCTAAAGGTATTTCTGCTCTACAACAATGGCCTGTTTACCTGCCTTCCCTGCTTTTGATGTGCATCAGTCCCCAGCTAACCTAGCAGCATGTTGGGAGAAATGGCTGAAGCGTTTTGATATATTCCTACAAGCCATGAACATATCAGATGATACCAGGAAGAAAGCCATGCTATTACATTATGCAGGGGAACAAGTCTATGATATCTTCACTACTCTGCCTAATACAGGAGAAGACAAAGACTATGAGCTCAGTAAGGCAGCATTAAGCAAGTATTTCTCCCCACACAGAAAGCAGCATTTGAAATCTTCAAGTTTAGACAATTAAAGCAGTCAGCAACAGAAAGCATTGATGAATATCATGTCCGACTACGGCACCTTGCAGCTTACTGTGAATTTACAGATGTCGACAAAGAGATCCAAATGCAGATTTTACAAGGCTGCATCTCCTCTAAGTTACGGAGACAAGCACTCAGAGATCCCACCATGACTTTAGCAAAACTGCTTGAAACAGCACGTGTAAATGATACCGCCGAAAAACAAGCTAAACTCATAGAGAACATTGAGTGCGAGGCGGAAGCACCATCTTGTATAGCAAAGCTGACACAGAGACCGCCTGTGCCTCGTATGCAGGGGGCAACTTGCTACAACTGCGGAGGGTCGTATCCTCACCAGAATGTCTGCCCAGCAAAAGGGGGGACCTGCCATAATTGTGGAAAACAAAACCATTTTGCAAAAGTGTGTAGATCCAAACCACAATCCCCTCATTCCACAGTACAACCCAGGTCACAGAAAATCCAAACGCTGCAGCTTACTGACGAGCCTCACAGTACTTATCTATTCTCAGTGACTGCAGAGGGATCTCAAACACTGCACGCACTTACCAGTCCAAGGCGACTTATCCTGATAAATGGTAGTCCGGTGGAAGCCCTAGTAGACACGGGGGCATCAGTAAACGTCATCAGCCGTGCAGTCTATAGCCAACTCCCGAACAGACCTGCTCTACAAAACACTAGCCTAAAGATTTTTCCTTATGGTTCAGCATCTGCACTACCCCTGTGTGGCAAATTTCAGTCAGAACTTGCAGCTGACGGGAAGTCCATCACCCACACTGTATATGTAGTAGAGTGCTCCGCAGACACGCTTCTCAGCTGCAGGAGTGCTATATCTCTGGGTCTGGTCAACCTGGTCAATAGCGTCACAGGTCCTTCGGCCCAACACATCATGCAGAGATACCCCAATCTCTTTAAAGGTCTCGGTACGCTAAAAGACGTTCAGATAAAATTGCATATTGACCAGTCAATACAGCCGTCTGTTCAACCTCACAGGCGCATCCCATTTCATGTCCGCAAACTTGTGGAGCAAGACCTGCAGGATCTGGAAGCGTCTGATGTTGTTGAACGAGTTGAAGGCCCGACTCCTTGGGTATCGCCCATTGTTGTTGCACCAAAACCAAAGCAGCCTGGTAAAATCTGGCTATGTGTGGATATGCGGCATGCCAATTTGGCTATTCAAAGAGAAAGGCACATCACGCCCACTATTGATGACATTATCACAGACCTGAATGGTGCAAAAGTATTTTCTAAAATTGATTTAAAATCAGGTTATCATCAACTTGAGTTGCATCCAGATTCCAGGTACATTACAACTTTTAGTACCCATGTGGGCTTACGACGATTCAAGAGGTTGAACTTTGGTATCTCATCTGCGGCAGAAATATTTCAGAACGTTATCAGTCAGGTTCTATCTGGAATAGCAGGAGTTCTAAACGTCAGTGATGACATTCTTATATATGGTACAACCCAAGAGGAGCATGACAGTCACTTAGAGCAAGTGTTTCAGAGACTGCAAGCCTGCAATCTAACTGTCAATCCGTCAAAATGTGAGTTTAACCAAAAGTCATTAAGCTTCTTTGGATATATCTTTTCGGAACAAGGAGTTTCAGCAGATCCTCAGAAAGTTGCTGCCATAAAGTCAGCTAGCCAACCTCAAAATGTGTCAGAGGTTCGCAGTTTTCTAGGACTAGTCACGTCCTGTGGGCGATTTATGCCTGATCTGGCCATGATCTCCGAACCCCTGCGACTACTCACGAAAAAAGACACTCCTTGGACATGGACTACTGAACACCAAGCAGCATTCGATTCCATGAAGTCTGGTCTGACTGGCGACACCGTCATGGCCTATTTTGACCCTCTAAAGTCCACAGAGCTGATCGTGGACACTAGTCCGGTGGGCCTGGGTGCAATTCTCACACAAGTGTCCAAAGAAGGCAACGTTTCTACCATTTCCTATGCAAGCAAAGCCTTAACAGAGACAGAACAACGCTATTCACAAACTGAAAGGGAAGCTCTTGCGGTTGTGTGGGGATGCCTTCATTTTCATCTGTACCTTATGGGACATAAATTCACAGTGATAAGTGACCACAAACCGCTCATTCCTCTTTTCAACAAACATTCTTCAAAGCCTCCCCACGACTTGAACGCTGGTTGCTCCGCCTACAGAACTACCAGTTTCGGTTGAGATACGAGGCAGGAGCTGGTAATCCGGCTGACTACTTTTCGAGACACCCAACACCACAAACTACCAAGGACGACATCCCAGCAACTATCCTTGCAGAGGAACATATCAATTTTATTGTTGCACATTCTGTGCCAAAAGCTATGACTATGGAGGAAATACAACAAACGGTGGATTCCGATCACCAACTTCAGTTAGTTATAGAGACTGTTCGATCTAAAAATTGGAGCAATTTTCTTGCTGAAACCCGCCTCCAAACACCGGATCAAACAACCTACTTGACAGCCTTCTTTAATGCACGACATGATCTCTCCGTGTCTGATTCAAATCTACTGTTGCGTAACAATCGGCTGGTGATACCCCAGAAACTTCAAAGCAGAGTACTGGATCTGGCCCACGAGGCTCATCAAGGGGTGGTGAAAACAAAGCAATTACTGAGAGAGAAAGTCTGGTTTCCAGGACTAGACAAAAAAGTAGAGGCACTCATTGAAAATTGCATACCTTGCCAAGCAACTACAATTGACCATAGATGCGCACCCTTACAAATGACACCCCTGCCAGAGGGCCCGTGGTCTGCTGTTAGTGTTGATTTCTGTGTTTTACCGGATCACTCCTATCTGCTGGTTGTCATGGATGACTATTCGAGGTTCCCAGTCATTGAACATGTTTCGACAACCTCTGCCAGGGCTGTTATACCAAAATTAGACAGATCTTCTCGGCATATGGCATACCGGAAACAGTGAAGTCCGACAATGGACCACCTTTTAATAGCACAGACTTTCGATCATTCGCAACCTATCTTGGTTTCACTCACAGGAAAATAACTCCTTACTGGCCTCAGGCCAATGGTGAAGTGGAACGGTTCATGCAATCAATCAACAAAACTTTGAGGAGTGCTACCATGGAGCACAAGGATTTACAGCAAGAGTTACACAGATTTCTTAGACAGTACAGAGCTACACCCCATTCTACTACTGGGATACCACCTGCCACTGCGCTGTTCAACAGGCCTATGCGTGTCAAACTCCCGAGCGTTCCGCAGAGCCCTGTTCAAACCCCAATTGCTACTAAGGATGCCATATCCAAACAGAAGATGAAGAGGTATGCAGATAAGAGCAGTCATCGTTGCAAGCCACCGGAAGTATTGGTGGGAGATTGGGTCCTGGTAAAAAGGCTAAGACCTAGAGACAAGTTTGTGAGTCGCACACAACCAGGGCTTATGGGGTACTCGGCACCGAGCCCGTTAACTTCAATGGGGAAGAGGTCACAGGTAGCACAGCTCGGTCCGTTGCCCTGGGCGCTCATTCAAAGGGGGATATTTACAGGGGATTGTAATAATTGTTCGTGACGCCACTTGTGGTTTCTGATCAGGGTGACCAGCGCTGCAGGGTGAATCCTCAGAGGGGTTGTTACTGGGCAGCAAGATGTTAAGTCTTCCACAGGTAAGACTAGTCCCTCTAGGTATATGGCGGTGCAGGGTGCAGGCAATAAGGCAGACACACACAAGTCAGTCTCTTTCCATACCTTTACTGGTGGTATTTGCAGGTATGTCCCGGGAAGCTGCTCAGGGTGGAGGATGCACATCCAGGTAATCACTGAGTAGGTTTAAGGCCTCCTTACTTCTTAATGTGTGATTTTCCAACCTGCATGAAGCTAAGTTCAACTCTGTGTATAACAGCTACGCCCGGCCGACATTGTGGTGGAGCCTTCTTGTGGACAGAACTAAGTCTATATATGCAGTGCACTGCCAGACTCCTGTTCTCCTGACTCCGGTTACGTATCAGCACTATAGGGCTACCCTCTGCGACCTGAAGTCCAGCAGGGATTCCGGTTTTCTCCCACTAGCCGTAAAGGTTCTAGCAAGGCTTCGGACCCGGCGTCCGGATAGCAGAGTGGAGGTGCTATGTCACCTATGTCACTCAATCGTCTTCTTTTCACCACTCGCCCGTCACCCTACTCTCACCCTTAACATAAGCACGGGTAGCAGTAGGTGTAGTCGTCAGATTCCTTCCTTCCACAGCTCACTGACCGTTTCTCAGTTAACTCGATGTTCTGACAACTGTAGTCCCCTTCTTTCTGTTCCTTCATAAACTCTGTCCAGAGCGGCTATCAGGACCTTCCGTCAGACTGATTTCATGCTCACTCCGAGAGTCACCTTCCACGTGCATAGGGTACTAACAGTCAAGATGTTCTGAGATAACAGCTTGCAATCTTTCCTCCTCTGTCTCATCTGACAGGAAATCTCTGTCTCTGTCTCCTCTCCCTAGCTCAGACTGAGCTCTGACAGGAATCCTCTCACTCCGGTAGACAAAAAAACCTGACTGGCACATCCAGACTAATGTGAACTAGGTGCAAACCAAGGGAAGCTACCCCCATGTAAAACATACAAAAAAAGGCTGCACTCAAGCATACTAAAGCATGACAATATGGAATACATGAAATTTAGAATAGCAATATGGCTTTGGAATATAAGGAAAAATTTGAGACGCTTAGTATCAACATTTGGCCAAACATTTTAAAGCCCACCAACCATCGTCAAGGTGGTCTCAATACTGGTGAGTCCCTGACCTAATGTGAACATACCTCTATTAGGCTGATATCTGAATTTCTGGGTGAATATGCACCTCTGTCAGCAGTGCCTGCATTTATGGGTAAAGTAGGGACCTGGTGCAATTAAAATCACCACTTGGTGGGGGCGGAGTGCTCGGTCAGCAAGCTAACATTCAATAGACAAAAAAACCTGACTGGCACATCCAGACTAATGTGAACTAGGTGCAAACCAAGGGAAGCTACCCCCATGTAAAACATACAAAAAAAGGCTGCACTCAAGCATACTAAAGCATGACAATATGGAATACATGAAATTTAGAATAGCAATATGGCTTTGGAATATAAGGAAAAATTTGAGACGCTTAGTATCAACATTTGGCCAAACATTTTAAAGCCCACCAACCATCGTCAAGGTGGTCTCAATACTGGTGAGTCCCTGACCTAATGTGAACATACCTCTATTAGGCTGATATCTGAATTTCTGGGTGAATATGCACCTCTGTCAGCAGTGCCTGCATTTATGGGTAAAGTAGGGACCTGGTGCAATTAAAATCACCACTTGGTGGGGGCGGAGTGCTCGGTCAGCAAGCTAACATTCAATAGACAAAAAAACCTGACTGGCACATCCAGACTAATGTGAACTAGGTGCAAACCAAGGGAATCTACCCCATGTAAAACATACAAAAAAAGGCTGCACTCAAGCATACTAAAGCATGACAATATGGAATACATGAAATTTAGAATAGCAATATGGCTTTGGAATATAAGGAAAAATTTGAGACGCTTAGTATCAACATTTGGCCAAACATTTTAAAGCCCCCCAACCATCGTCAAGGTGGTCTCAATACTGGTGAGTCCCTGACCTAATGTGAACATACCTCTATTAGGCTGATATCTGAATTTCTGGGTGAATATGCACCTCTGTCAGCAGTGCCTGCATTTATGGGTAAAGTAGGGACCTGGTGCAATTAAAATCACCACTTGGTGGGGGCGGAGTGCTCGGTCAGCAAGCTAACATTCAATAGACAAAAAAACCTGACTGGCACATCCAGACTAATGTGAACTAGGTGCAAACCAAGGGAAGCTACCCCCATGTAAAACATACAAAAAAAGGCTGCACTCAAGCATACTAAAGCATGACAATATGGAATACATGAAATTTAGAATAGCAATATGGCTTTGGAATATAAGGAAAAATTTGAGACGCTTAGTATCAACATTTGGCCAAACATTTTAAAGCCCACCAACCATCGTCAAGGTGGTCTCAATACTGGTGAGTCCCTGACCTAATGTGAACATACCTCTATTAGGCTGATATCTGAATTTCTGGGTGAATATGCACCTCTGTCAGCAGTGCCTGCATTTATGGGTAAAGTAGGGACCTGGTGCAATTAAAATCACCACTTGGTGGGGGCGGAGTGCTCGGTCAGCAAGCTAACATTCAATAGACAAAAAAACCTGACTGGCACATCCAGACTAATGTGAACTAGGTGCAAACCAAGGGAAGCTACCCCCATGTAAAACATACAAAAAAAGGCTGCACTCAAGCATACTAAAGCATGACAATATGGAATACATGAAATTTAGAATAGCAATATGGCTTTGGAATATAAGGAAAAATTTGAGACGCTTAGTATCAACATTTGGCCAAACATTTTAAAGCCCACCAACCATCGTCAAGGTGGTCTCAATACTGGTGAGTCCCTGACCTAATGTGAACATACCTCTATTAGGCTGATATCTGAATTTCTGGGTGAATATGCACCTCTGTCAGCAGTGCCTGCATTTATGGGTAAAGTAGGGACCTGGTGCAATTAAAATCACCACTTGGTGGGGGCGGAGTGCTCGGTCAGCAAGCTAACATTCAATAGACAAAAAAACCTGACTGGCACATCCAGACTAATGTGAACTAGGTGCAAACCAAGGGAAGCTACCCCCATGTAAAACATACAAAAAAAGGCTGCACTCAAGCATACTAAAGCATGACAATATGGAATACATGAAATTTAGAATAGCAATATGGCTTTGGAATATAAGGAAAAATTTGAGACGCTTAGTATCAACATTTGGCCAAACATTTTAAAGCCCACCAACCATCGTTAAGGTGGTCTCAATACTGGTGAGTCCCTGACCTAATGTGAACATACCTCTATTAGGCTGATATCTGAATTTCTGGGTGAATATGCACCTCTGTCAGCAGTGCCTGCATTTATGGGTAAAGTAGGGACCTGGTGCAATTAAAATCACCACTTGGTGGGGGCGGAGTGCTCGGTCAGCAAGCTAACATTCAATAGACAAAAAAACCTGACTGGCACATCCAGACTAATGTGAACTAGGTGCAAACCAAGGGAAGCTACCCCCATGTAAAACATACAAAAAAAGGCTGCACTCAAGCATACTAAAGCATGACAATATGGAATACATGAAATTTAGAATAGCAATATGGCTTTGGAATATAAGGAAAAATTTGAGACGCTTAGTATCAACATTTGGCCAAACATTTTAAAGCCCACCAACCATCGTCAAGGTGGTCTCAATACTGGTGAGTCCCTGACCTAATGTGAACATACCTCTATTAGGCTGATATCTGAATTTCTGGGTGAATATGCACCTCTGTCAGCAGTGCCTGCATTTATGGGTAAAGTAGGGACCTGGTGCAATTAAAATCACCACTTGGTGGGGGCGGAGTGCTCGGTCAGCAAGCTAACATTCAATAGACAAAAAAACCTGACTGGCACATCCAGACTAATGTGAACTAGGTGCAAACCAAGGGAAGCTACCCCCATGTAAAACATACAAAAAAGGCTGCACTCAAGCATACTAAAGCATGACAATATGAGTAGTATAGGGACCCCAGTATTCGTCAAACTCAAATCTGACAGGTCGACACGCCCCCTATCATTTAATCCGTCTCCCTGTCAGATTGATCCAGGTCGTCATGTCCCCTGGCTGAACTTTGCTCAGGCTGGGAAATCTGGTCTGCTGGATTTGTGAATTTAAATCAAAGTGATTTATTCATGTCTATTTATATTTTATTCAGTGACTTTGATTAGTCTGTGGAGTTTTACTGTATTAAAGAGCGCTTCTTGATTTTATAAGTCTCAGGAAGAAACTTTTAAGGACCCAGTAAATGTATAAGGAGTTCTAGTTAAATACAGACTTCTGTATATAACTAGTATATAATGATTTTTAGTGAATTAAAGAGTGAATCTTGATCTTTTTTGTGGTGAGAAACTTTTAAGGACCCAGTAAATGCATGTAAAACACTATTGTGGTGGAATTTGGAATTATGACGCTCAACTTATAGTTTTATTCAGTATATATATTTTTAGCTTGGCAGTGTATCTACACTTATATCAGGACTGGGAAGAATGTACTTTTGTTACAGATCGGTAAGCTATTACTATGCTGTGTATCTAAGGCTTGTGTTGTGTATAGCACCAGGCATGTTGGGCATGTTTAAAACTGACGAGACTTATAACCATGTCTCATTGTACGGGCATATTATGTATATGGCCGTGTTACAATATTACAGAATGTTTTATTCGTATTTTAAAAAAGCAATGACACGATATTGTAAAACAAGATTACAAGATTTTATTGTAATAAATAAATCTCAAAGACATTTCAAGCATTTAAAAGTACATACAGAATGATATAAAAGTGTCACATGTACAATTAACAAACACCATCACACACACGATAAAATAGATAATTAACAAGTACATAGGTTACATCGTGAGCCACATGGCTGGCAGTATCGGTAGAGACCTTTTTTTAGGTAGTAGAGTTCCCCTTGTGGTTGCTAATGACGGCGAGTGCAGAGAATGAATTGTACGGGGTGCGGAATCTATCCTCATCGGTGTAGATACACCAGCGCTGGAGGCCATTTTTAATTCGTCTAAATGTTGTCTAGTAGTGGGATTACCCACAACAGTAGAGGGTATATTCAGTTCTGCCATAGCTCGCATAAACGATTACCAACCCCTAGGTAAATTCCTGACGGTCAGAGCGTGACTCTGCGTTGTACTACGTACTAAATCCACTAAGTTAGACCCGGGTATTACAGAGTTTTTGAAAATAAATTCGGCTTTATCATTCCAGTCTGTCACACTCTTATTCTGGAGTAACCTGTTTAGTAAAAATTCAGCATTCTTTTTATATCTTTGGTTAATATGACCTACAATTTCAGCGATCTCGTGATTTTTTTTATCGGTGTCGGTATTTGGCGGTTGTTGATGCTCAGGACCCTGAGGGCTAATGAGATTTAAAGTTGTTAATTCTTTCGAGCTGCGTTTCATATGTACCAAGTAGCGCTCCAGCACTGTGCTATACATTTTAATTTTCACATCGTCGGGGATGTCGCGTCGCTGTAAAACAGTGTTAATTTCATCATCGAGGCGTCGAATAGCAGTTTCGCGTATGCTCTCGGTGATTGGTGATCTTAGCTTGTGTAGCTCCTGTTTGGGGACTAGATACATTTTCTCAGCATGCTCCATTATTTGCCCGCGAGCAGACTCGTTATTATGGGTATTGCAAAGCCTAAAAGAGGACCGATAAAGCCACCGGTCTGATTCAGTACCCGTTTCTTTTTCTTTATGGACTGCGCTCTATCGCTCATGGTTCTTATAGCTTTACGCCACTTCTTCAGTATGCCTTTTTGGCGCTCTTTCAGCGGGATTCTGCCTTTTAAGATGTTTAAAGCAATCTCACCTATAGCGGTGATTAAATCCACACTCGCATTGCGCAAAATAGATTTCCGGACAGATGGGGGTGCCTTCACCAGTGTTTTTAAGAGAGCCCAGTTACGCCGGAGTCTCTCGGACATCTTTACAGCACAAAGCACACAGCGTGGAATGTGCGAGCCCGCATAAAATTCACTTTTTAGAAGCGTTTTTTCTTCTGCACATAGACAGCTGGTAACGCCGGCGGAAACAATCCCGTCCGTAAGCGGTGATCCTCAGGTGTATTAGCTCTCAAATCGACCAGCAAATACCCATAAGGCTCCCGCGTAGCATCCTCAAATGCTTCAAGGAAAAAACGTGTTTTTCCAGGATACATCTGACGAGCTAGTGTTAAAATTTGTAATTTATCTCGTGGATTGTTAAAAAGAACCATGTACTTTGTGTTTAAATTTATGGTACGGCTTTTCCTACCCTGACAAAATATGTTTTGTACCAGGTAGAAAATACTGAGATTTCTGTGGTGCACATACTTGGTAAATGCTTTTTCTATCTCACAATTATCGCTAGCGCTATCCATGAGATCATCAACAATCGCCAAATTCACCTTGCCCGGTGGGAATAATTCATCATCTACGAATGTATTCGGCAGACCCTCCACAAATCTGGTGTTGGGAAAAGAGAGAGAGATTTCATCATATAGTTTCTGCCAGCATGAATAAAACCAAACAATATTATCAGGCTTGTGAGAAAAACTACTTTCAATATTATACAGCAATTGTTTTACAAAATAACTCTTTCCAGAATTAGACGGCCCCGCTAGAATGCACGAGAGCGGGTGTTGTAGCCTCGTGTCCATCACAATAGTGAGCTAATAGCCGTACGGCAGGGTGGTGAATTCGTCTAATAGTCGGCGCTTTGTGTAGACACACTTCTGGGTCTTTTGTAGGACACGGGATTCAATATTCCAATATTTTTTATCTCTCACAATGCCCTGTTGCTGTACGACGATGCGCTTCTGAGTTTCAGGGTCTGAATTACGGGGGTAGTCCAGAACTAGATCTTTCAGACTGCTAAAATTGATAGATTGCGAGTTACCAATTTAGCGTTATTCCCTTCACTTTTAAGACAGTCTTCCCTGTGTTGAGCTTGTACCCGTAAGTTATGGGCCCTGCAGAAACAAACTCTGTGATGTATGTGCCCTCGGGTATCTCACTCGTCAATTCCCCCAGGTAATCGCCTAGAGGCGGCTGCCACTCACCTTCCCTGTGCACAAAAATAACTGAATCTGTGTCGTGATAAAGGCACCTCTCCTGCAGCCTGTCCAGCAAAGAATAGAGCTCTAACCGCGCATACGCTGTGGTAAAGCAGGCTATAAAGATGTTTGTGTTTCTGTTGACTGTGTGGTGCCCCTCCGCATATTTCCAGTTAATGGTAGCGGTTTCGTCATCGATAAAATCCAGCGTAGAAATGTCATAGTAGGGCAGGAAGAGATACCTAAAAAGCTCATCAGGATCCCTAACAATCTTGGTGCTTGGTAGATTGGCCTTCTGAGCAAACTTTCCCCATAAAGAATTTAAGAAAAGTTTGGAGATCTGCCTTTTAGCGGGGTTGACGGCTATATTTTCAGGTCGTAACCGTACACCCTCTTTTTCAAGAAAACTGTCAATGTACTGTTTTTTCTTGGTATCATCGGTGCACCAGCTAGGATACCCTGAAGCCTCCTGCTTATCCCTAAGGTGTAATTTAATGTAGGGGGCAAACAGATCATCGCTGGTGTTTGGGAAATGCCATATTTCATAGATGCGTGCGATCCGGTACCCTTTATCTATCGCCAGCTCGAGCTCTATGGTGCACCAGGTACCTGTCAGGGAGCGTTCTTCATCACTATGACGGCACTCCTCTGCCTCTGAATTTACAGCGCATGTATAGCAAAGGGGGAACATCAATTTTTTGTCGAGTTTTACAGGTAGAACGGGAAAAAATAAATCTCTCGGGGATAGACCTTGACTCTAGCTAAGCCAAAGTATTTTTTAATGAAACCAAAGTTGTCATAGATGATGTCGGGGTGACCTACAGGGTATGTTTTAGTTTTGTTTACAAAGGGGTACAGACTGGTGAAGTCGTAGTAATGTAAAGTCTCACCAGCTTCCACCTGGTGATAGAGCTTAATAGCGTTAGTTCGACCCCCATAAAGCGCATCGCGGGGGTCTAAGGGAGCAGGGAAAGCCATTTGCTGGAGAAATGCCTGGAGGTTAGAATCGTTTTTAGCCATTTCACGCCACTCGTGCTCCCATATCACTCTTATGCTGTACCCGCGCAGCTGCAGGTAGCGCTTTTTAGCTAAAAAGGCATGATATAATTGACCGTAGGTGGTGTTTGTAACTTTATTTGTATCATTCTCATTATAGCACGACGGGCATCCGTGGAAAAAACAGCCTTGAAATTCAAAAGCTATGTGCTGGCCGTTAACATAGGCATAACCATCTAGAAAATACTGCCGAGTTGTTTCTCACCCCCTCTTAAGGCATGCTGAATGTCAATGTTCTCGGTATGCGCTACATACATGAGCCATTGTATAGCGGCGGATGAGTAGCGCTTTTTCGTCTTGTGATAATTATCACCCGGTAAAATGGCGATCGTTTTTTCTGGTAGAAATTTAAACCGATACATTGACATACATACAGAGGCCAGGGTGATGAGCTGAAATGGGTCAATACAGCTGCTCTCCACAACCATTTCTTTTTGAATGTCGCAGTATTTTTTAACACTTTTCAGCGTCATTTCCATAATGCGTTCTCTATAGATCTCACAGGCGCATCTCAAAATTTCAACATCCTGTTTGCAGTATGATTTTAGTTCACACTTGAAGTCAAAAACTGTGTGTTTCTGGCCCTCATGCCAGGACAGGAACTCTACCTTCTCATCCGGGGCCATGTACTCAACCCATAATATTTCACATCGGGTATGGGACCTACATAGCTTTGGTTTTCACGGGTGTTAAAAAAGTGTGGAAAATGACCTTTGGCACCTGAAAAGCCCATGGCCTGAGGTAATTTACTGAGCTTCATGGGGATAAAATTTAGCGAATCTATGAATCTTATAGACAAATCGGGCACCGTCACACACAAGAGACGGCCACCTTGGGCTATCAGCTTTACCTGTAGCTTTTCAAAAATCAGCTCCTTAACAATAAAGTAAGAATCATAGCGCCCTGCATTGTGGGCTATAAATGTATACCCTGAAATTTCCCGCTGGTAAAGAACAGTAAAAAGTCATGCGTGCAGCTATCACCTTCAAACTCCCAGGACTGTTCACCACTCAGAGTTGTGGCATAAATGTAATTTGGGATGTGTGTGCCTGTCTCTTGCATACATTCAAAATCGTAAAAGATATAACAATTTGTTTCGTCCTCCGCTACATAGCGCCGCATGTAACAGAGGTGGGCGTCAAATTTATTTACACGCGCACGACATACGGTGCAACGTAGCCCCGCACATTCATGCACGCCCTCGCTATTCCTGAACACAAAGCGTTGGCACTCATCACAAAATATTTTAAGCCTGCAGAACGGAGGATCATTCAGAGCTAATTGTTTGTGGCGCTCTAAACACTCACTAGAGCGACAATGAACCCGACATACGGGGCACCGTGGTGTTTGTTGTACACCGGCACACTCCACACAATCCACTCTTTGACAAGCTTTACAAAAATATTGACATGAATGGGTGTTCTTCTTATTATACAATGAATTGCAGAGCTCACAAAAGTACTTAGCACCGATAAAACCTTTTATATTCTTGATACCGTAGTAGTGGTTATCATGGAACAGTATGAATACGATTTTACCACTAGCTGCATTGTCGGTCTGAAAGTAGCGCCAATCACCCTGACTGTAGTACAGTACTTTAATGGTGACAACCCAAATAGTTCTCAAATGCTGGAATGTCGCTAAAACTCACTAATCGATCATCTGGAATCCCCAGCGTCGTGTGTATGTTTTTAGAGCGATTCAGTAAAACCGCATCACCGACATCAGCGTCCTCAATCAGGGCGCACACACTAGCGGCCAAACACAGATTTGTACTGTAATTGTTAAAATCATACAGCCACCGCATCTTTTGTTTAATGATTCGGCTGCTCGCTATAGATTTCAAGCGTCTTTTTACACCGACTCGCTGGTTTTTTACACCGCCTCGGCGGTTTTTAACGGTAGTGATGACTAGTTTTAGGGTATTGCTTGCCAAACATTCAGCATTACTTTGAAGTGTGCGAGCAACAGCATTTAAAAAAGATTCAGAATTAAAATCCTCCCGGCTCTGCTTTGTAGTGAAAATGGGGTCTAAAGCATCGCCACCTTCAAGCCTTAACTGCACAAAGTCGCCCGGTTCAATGTCCCTGATGACTCTATCCAGTAATGACTGAATACTGTCGTGAACAATGTTCACAGCCTCGACAAACGAACGTACACGCTCCAAATTTACAAACCTAAAATGATCGGTATGTATGCGTGCACTGAAATTACGGTTGTCCCTCTGGTGATGATGGAAGTGTTGTAAAAATACTGTATGGTCCGATCCCCTCACATCATCAGCAGAGTTAGCAGCCGCAGCAGAGGCTTGTGAGCTTTGTGCATCTGCATGGGCCGCATTTTCAGGGGCATCATGGCTATGTGAGACAGGAGCATCTGTGTGTGGTGGCTCCGGGGGTGTCTGTGGTGGTATAGCAGGACAGGTGATTCCACCCGCCGCCTAGCGCATATTGCGCGTCGAGCACTGACCAGTAGTTTTAGAGCTCGTTTTATAACTCTGGACCTATTATAACGGGCTGTTTTAGTTGGTTTATGCAGGCCCGATCCGATCATATTTAGTCATAACGGGTTAGCACCATCGGGTATCTCGGTGTCTACTTGCATCCGGCGAAGCGCGTATAGCTCGGCCTTACAGGCATCTGTTGTGACTACTTCAGACAGCAATCTTTCAAAAGTATTACAGAAAAACACTATTTTGGGTAGCCAGATTTTGTAACGTAAGTAACGATCTAACTGCTCCTTAAACACTGCGGCTCCGGCGGGGGCCCACCCAATGGCGTCATACATCTGCGCTGTAGCGATCGGAGATACAGAATTCCCACTGTTAACAGCTAGAGTGGCCGCAGAACCAGCAATGCTAACAGGCACAGAGACCGCAGAATCCGCACTGCTAACAGGTACAGAGACAGCAGAATCCGCACTGCTAACAGGTACAGAGACCTCAGAATCCGCACTGCTAACAGGTACAGAGACAGCAGAATCCGCACTGCTAACAGGTACAGAGACAGCAGAATCCGCATGCTAACAGGTACAGAGACAGCAGAATCCGCACTGCTAACAGGTACAGAGACCGCAGAATCCGCACTGCTACCAGTACAGAGACAGCAGAATCCGCACTGTTAACAGGTACAGAGACAGCAGAATCCGCACTGCTAACAGGTACAGAGACCGCAGAATCCGCACTGCTAACAGGTACAGAGACCGCAGAATCCACACTGCTAACGGGTACAGAGGCCGCAGAACACGTATTGCTAACAGCTACAGACACATCTGTATGAAGCCTCGACTTTTTACACACTTTATGCTTAGTCGTTAACACTCTCTTTAACCCCATCACAACATTAACTGGATTAGATACAGCAGCGTGAGATGTGGTGGGTAAGTTAATGGTATCCAACAGTTCAATACCCGTGGAATTAGTGGACTCAGCTACAGATGGCAGTAAAGGCTGTATAGCATGAGTGGTCCGTATAATGATCGGTTCTACGGTGCGCTTCTTACCATCAGCGAGCTGATCAATCTCACGGTCAAGCGCCTCACGAGTCTGTCGGGTTGTGGTATTCATGGCGGAAAATGTGACTGGTGATGTTTCTGAAGCACACGTAGTTCTCTGCGCGTGTTTACGTGGCCGCTCCTGTACTTCAGAGTATAGTTCAGCGTCATTCGTGGCGCCGCTGGATGGTTGCGCGCCGCTTGAATGGGACAGCACGCCCGGCATCAGATAGAACTGCTGTTGTGCTGTGGGCCATCACTGCCCATAGGTGTCTGTATCGGCGTCAAGAATGGCTCTGCGTGGTTCTCGTTGAGACGTAGTGTTTGCAGAGGGGTCGTGGTTATTTTTCTCTCGACTTTAGATTTATCTGTGGATGAGATTGTATATGTGTCAATCTGACTTTACAACTATCTTTAAGGAAAGATTCTACATGTAGCGGATACGTGCGGAACATCGCGATCCTAGGTGTGACAAGAGTGACATACGTTGTATTAAGACTATCCTGATATATCAAAATATACACTTACCGGTTAACGATGATGCCTGCACGGTTGTGGCCGGGGTTTCTGGGACGTCTGAGGCGTTCTCCACTAGCAGATGTATATTCTCTTTTGTAAATATCCTGCTCCTAGGTTTCACTTTACGCGCTATAAATAATAATAAGCATTAGAAGGGCCATCAACAATTTTCTCCAGCCGTTTGGGCAAAACAGTTTTTCATGCGGCACGTACCTTTATCTTTCTTGACAGCCGCCAGGCTCCGCTTTTTAGGAGCTTTAGAAAATGCGACGTCTTCTTGGGCTCTGTTAGTGCATAAGTTCATAGGCATTTCGGCCGAGTCCAGCACCGCTATCATCGCGACATCTGTAAGGAGTTAATATTCGCTTACACACTTAAATTCACATAGTTAACTGTTATATATAGTTGTATATATATATATATACAGACACGCAGAAACACAACGTACCCTCGATGCCTGGCGCTGAAAGCCCGTCCCAGGGCCCGGCAGCTCCAGAACTGCTACAAACGGCATCGGTTAAAATACAGGCCTCGGGATCCGAATAGTTCAAGGTGGCGAATACCTCATCAGGCAGTTCGCAGCTCATTATACTCGGTTCTTAAAGAATAAAGCAAAAATAATATGCAAAACAACTCTATATATCTATATATATATATATATACACACACACACACACAATCGCACAGCCACACAACGTACCCGCGCTGGGCTGCGCCGCCTGACCGCTCACGTACCACCCATCAGTAGCGTTACTACACGCGGTCTCGGGTAAAACGGTGTGGCGGGGATCAGAATAGTTCATGGTTGGTGAAATCCCAGCAGATATACCCGGCTCTTAAACGTGATAGAATAAAGCGGTATAAAAATAATGTGCAAAACAACTCTTAACTAGAATAGCCCGCTGTGTCTATATAAGGCGTAAAGCATACCCTGTTGCAAAGCCAGTAAGACTTCTGAAAGACTGTTAGAAAACATTTGCTCCTCCATCTAAAAATAAAATTAACTGTATGAATTTTAGCGTCAATCTATAGTAATTATTAATATTAATAGTAAGCGAGCTAAATTTTCCACTACAGGGTAAATATACAGCTATTAATCAACACAGATGTGGTATATTATTAAAACAAATAAAGTACAACTATGAAAACACTGGTAACCTATTCATGCAAACACTACACAAACTTAAATATAGCTGAAACAAAAGACATAAAAATACGCACTTTAGCTCTAAAGACCAACTATGAAAACACGGATAAGTTATTCATGCAATTACTACACAGACTTAAATATAATTGAAACGAAATCCGTAAAAATACTCACTATAGTCCTGTTCAGAATGGAGTTGTGTTCTGTGAGGTCTGAAGTCTTACAGCTGAGCGTTGTATTGCTTGTGAGCTGCCTGTATTTATTAGGGGCTAACAGAGAGAACACGCCCTCTGTCAATACCATGAACTGCTAGATAGAAAAAAATCTATTAATGTTTTACAGAGACATCATGCCTGCTAAGGGTCCTGAAGCAATATTAAAGAAGCAATATTTCACGCCCGAAGCCCCTGCATCATTCAGCGGCATTACAAATCTATACAGATCGGTTAGAACGCGTAGTATAAAACAACACGCGGTGGTCGATTGGCTGAATAAACAAGATGCTTACACCCTGCATAAGCCTGTAAGGACAAGATTCTCCACCAATAAAATCTTTGTCGCGGACGTTGATTCGCAATGGCAAGCTGATTTGGTTAGCTTAATTGAATATTCTAGGGAAAATGACGCCGTGAAATATCTATTGACCGTGATAGACGTACTATCCAAATACGCCTGGATTGCCGCCTTGCCCAACAAAACCGGTGCGGCTGTAGCTCGGGCATTCGAGTTAATATTTGAAAGCGACCGACGTACGCCGCAGAAACTACAGACGGATCGTGGCAAAGAATTTATGAATTCACACATGAAGCGTGTTTGTAAAATGCATAAAATTCACCATTTCTTCACCAACAATACCGTAAAGGCCGCTATAGTCGAGCGATTTAATCGTACATTAAAAGCACGTATGTGGCGCTATCTGACGAAACATAATACCTTTAGGTATATCGACATTTTACCAGGTTTGGTGCACAGTTACAACCACACCTTTCACACCACGATACAGACACGTCCGTGCGATGTGACGAAGCAGAACTCGTTACAGATATGGAAAAATATTTATAGCGGTATCGTGGCTAAAAAGCGTATTAAGCCATCTTTAAAAATTGGAGATCATGTCAGAATATCTCGTTTTAAGAACCCTTTTACGAAGGGTTATGAGCAGACATTCAGCGAGGAGATATTTTTAATTAGCGCCATTTCCAATAAATTTCATAAGCCTCTCTATAAAATTAACGATTTAGCGGGCGACGCTATCGAGGGATCATTTTATAAGGAGGAGCTGCAAAAAATACATTTCAATGAAAACCGCGCCTACGCGTTGAGGCAATTTTGAGAAAAAAACGTGTCAGGGGGGCGATTCACTGCTATATTAAATGGAAAGGTTATCCTGATAAATTTAATTCGTGGGTACCCGCGTCGGCTCTGACGGACATATAACCATGGAATCCGAATCCTTCTTTATCACCCTTCCCTCCAACGCTTCTGGCGATATATATCCTGAAAACACAATCGCCGAGTATACCACAAAATTATCTAAACCCGTTCAGCTTTCAGGACAATACGAAGTTGCTCTAACTGAGATTCAGTACCCCCATACATGGTACACGTTTGAGCGGGGTGAAGGGAACTTCTATATAGGCAAGCGGGGTGATGTGATGCAGGAATATTATGTGAAGCCCAGTTTTTATAACACAATACCGGATCTCATACGTGCTATTAATGAGAGAATTGATATTTTGAAGCTTGCCAGCGACGGTTTTAAGCTGCGCTATGACGAAGTGCGGAGGAGTGTTACCCTACCGGATTCCCCCACGATACAATTTGCCCCGGGTCAGAAATTGGGACATATTTTAGGCCTCCAGCCATACATCGAAGCGTATGATAATAACCAGACTGAGCGGAAGAAGATTTATGCCGATATAAAAGCGGTTTTTATACATTATTTATTTACAGCGACATCATCCAGCATCAGCTTGTGGGCGGCAGCTACGTACAACTTCTGAGAACGGCGCAAATAAGCGGCAAGAGCGGTGAAATTACCACGCTTCAATACACACGACCCGATTATGTGCCCTTATGCAAGCATCATTTTGACTCTGTAACAATCTCCATCTTATCGGACCAGGGCACTCCAGTTAAATTCAAGTACGGAAAGTGTATTGTGAGACTACATTTCCGGAAGAGACGCGATTAGCACGCTAGAAAATGGTGTCTCAGAGACCCTACGGGGACCCAGCTGTTTATGCCCGGTACTATATTGCACAGTCTGGGCACGGATTAGAGGGGTTCAGCGGGAGCGAGTACATGTACGGATCGGGTCTGGCTGGGATATTTAAAGGCTTATTTCGGCGTGCTGTACCGCTTTTCAGAAGAGGCTTAGAATTGGTAAAACCACACGTGAAGACGGCTGTCAAAAACATTGCTAAAGACGCCGTCACATCTGTCTCATCAGCGCTTATGAATCGTATAAATACACATCCCGAGCAAGGTGGCGCGGGTCTAGTTTATGTCGCTAAAAAATCACATAAAAGAAAGCGTCGCTCATGCCCCGCTTTACCCCCGATCCTCATGAATAAAAAACCAACCAAGCGTCGACCCCGTCAGAAACGAGTGAGACGTACTGCTGAGGACATCTTCTGATCATCATGGCTTTCCTGCACGATGCTTCTGTAGAGTGCGCTAAATCTGAACTGGATATTTTTGACATACCGCCGACACAGACGAGTATAGAGAAATCCCTATTTGTAGAAGTTCAGCCGATTGCCGCTCTGACGGATAATGCTCCGCTGGAATTTTTCATATCGGGTAGTGGGGATTATTATTACGACCTGAATAACACCCTGCTGTACATAAATTGTCGCATCGTCAAGCAGGATAATTCGAATATCGCCGATGACGCCCGTGTAGCCCTCATAAACTACCCTCTTGCCACACTCTTTAATCAGGTCGATATTACTCTGGGGGACCGTGTTATCTCACAATCGGACAATCTCTACAGCTATAGAGCGTACATAGAGACTCTCTTAAATTACAGTTCACAGACGCTGTCCTCGCAATTTACTGCCGGATTGTTCTATAAAGACACAGCTGGTCACCATAATGACCGAAGCTTGGATGGCCCAAATGCAGGATTTATTAAAAGAGCCGCTGCAACCCACCGCTCCAAACCCCTGGACCTCATCGGTCCAATTTTTGGTGATATATTTAATCAACCAAAGCTAATATTGAACGGACTCGATCTTAAGGTTAAGCTAACGAGAAATAAGGACGCTTTCTGCCTCATGTCGGCTGAGGCCGATCCGCTGAAAGTGCAAATCATGCAAGCCGCTCTCTTTGTAAAGAGAGTGCAAGTGTCCCCGGCGGTCCGAATAGGCCACAGTCAGGCCCTCTTGGCATCGACAGCCAAGTACGCTATTGACAGGACATGCATGAAAGTGTACAGTATAGCCGCTGGAACACGGATCACGAACCACGAGAATCTCTTCCTAGGCCAGATACCGAAAACTGTTATATTGGGTTTTGTAGATAATGAAGCATTTAGCGGGTCTTACGCCAGAAATCCCCTGTTCTTCCATCACTACAACGTCAATCACGCAGCCCTCTACCTGGACGGACAACAGATCCCTGCGAGGCCTTATAACCCTAACTTTAATGACTACTTAGCCGTCAGAGAGTATATGGCTCTCGCACATATATCAGGCAAGCAGAAAGCTGATTGTGCCATGGCCGTGGATCGTGAAGAGTTTATGTCCGGATTCACTCTGTTTGCATTTGATTTATCAGCTGATCAGGAACCCGGCGGTCATTTCTCCCTCATTAAAACAGGTAACCTACGGGCTGAAGTCCGGTTTGCACTAGCGACACCCCATACGATAAACATGATTGTTTTTGCAATCAACCCGGCCATTCTGGAAATTAATAATAGAAGAGAGATCTTGTACGATTTTAATTAGTGATGGATAGCCTGCAACTCACGACCATACTGAAGGGGGATAGCTTTACAGAGCGTGTGTTTGGCGGTGTGTTTCCGTGTGATTTGCTTCCACCACATCGGGTAAATCAACGCCCTGTCGGATTCATCGTAAATACAGACCCCGCACACCAACCTGGCAGACACTGGATATTAATTGTGCTCTGTGACGCCAAGAACGCCATATTTTTTGATAGCTACGGATTATGTGCTGACAACGCTATCTTTCCGAGCGAGTTTGTGACTTTCCTGAACACGAATTGTGAGACTTATTATTACCAAAGCAACCAGATCCAAGACACGTATAGTACTGTCTGTGGGCACTACTGCCTGTACTTTTTACATTTCTTAGCTCGGAACATACCGTTCAGTAAGATATTGGAGAAGTTTTCTGCTGATAAACCGCGTAATGATACAATTGTGAGAAATTTCATTGCTGAGAAGAAATCAACTTTAAAAAACCCTCACTACACGTGTTGGAGCATTCAACAGCGTTGTTCCTGTCTAGAGAGAATCCCATGACCTGTATTGCCATTTGTGTCGACATTTTGGTGTCACAATTAATTCAATGCTTGAAATGTCTTTGAGATGTATTTATTTATTACAGTAAAATCATGATTAGTTCTGGCAATAAACGTTTTAAGATGAATGATCTCTTATGCCTGTCATTTCCACACAGCCTCCCACAGAGTGGTAGTGTGGGAAGACCCTTCAGAAACCCATTGTTTTAAAATCACATTAGTGCAGGTTATATTTGCTAGAAACCTTCGGTTTTATGGGCACTGCTATCAGAATACACATAACTGTGTTGGTTTTAAAAGATCCCACTGACTATACACAATGCAATACTATTTACTGTTTGCCAGAATTACCGTAGCATCGACCTTCACTCATTCTGACAATTCATGTCAACACTGTTGTACTACATTTCTATGTGCCAGTAAAGATGTATATCTATGTACAATGTTAGTTAGTAAATAGAAAAATATGCTCCTCTCAATACAACCCAAGCCTTAGATACACAGCATAGTAATAGCTTACCGATCTGTAACAAAAGTACATTCTTCCCAGTCCTGATATAAGTGTAGATACACTGCCAAGCTAAAAATATATATACTGAATAAAACTATAAGTTGAGCGTCATAATTCCAAATTCCACCACAATAGTGTTTTACATGCATTTACTGGGTCCTTAAAAGTTTCTCACCACAAAAAAGATCAAGATTCACTCTTTAATTCACTAAAAATCATTATATACTAGTTATATACAGAAGTCTGTATTTAACTAGAACTCCTTATACATTTACTGGGTCCTTAAAAGTTTCTTCCTGAGACTTATAAAATCAAGAAGCGCTCTTTAATACAGTAAAACTCCACAGACTAATCAAAGTCACTGAATAAAATATAAATAGACATGAATAAATCACTTTGATTGAAATTCACAAATCCAGCAGACCAGATTTCCCAGCCTGAGCAAAGTTCAGCCAGGGGACATGACGACCTGGATCAATCTGACAGGGAGACGGATTAAATGATAGGGGGCGTGTCGACCTGTCAGATTTGAGTTTGACGAATACTGGGGTCCCTATACTACTAATATGGAATACATGAAATTTAGAATAGCAATATGGCTTTGGAATATAAGGAAAAATTTGAGACGCTTAGTATCAACATTTGGCCAAACATTTTAAAGCCCACCAACCATCGTCAAGGTGGTCTCAATACTGGTGAGTCCCTGACCTAATGTGAACATACCTCTATTAGGCTGATATCTGAATTTCTGGGTGAATATGCACCTCTGTCAGCAGTGCCTGCATTTATGGGTAAAGTAGGGACCTGGTGCAATTAAAATCACCACTTGGTGGGGGCGGAGTGCTCGGTCAGCAAGCTAACATTCAATAGACAAAAAAACCTGACTGGCACATCCAGACTAATGTGAACTAGGTGCAAACCAAGGGAAGCTACCCCCATGTAAAACATACAAAAAAAGGCTGCACTCAAGCATACTAAAGCATGACAATATGGAATACATGAAATTTAGAATAGCAATATGGCTTTGGAATATAAGGAAAAATTTGAGACGCTTAGTATCAACATTTGGCCAAACATTTTAAAGCCCACCAACCATCGTCAAGGTGGTCTCAATACTGGTGAGTCCCTGACCTAATGTGAACATACCTCTATTAGGCTGATATCTGAATTTCTGGGTGAATATGCACCTCTGTCAGCAGTGCCTGCATTTATGGGTAAAGTAGGGACCTGGTGCAATTAAAATCACCACTTGGTGGGGGCGGAGTGCTCGGTTAGCAAGCTAACATTCAATAGACAAAAAAACCTGACTGGCACATCCAGACTAATGTGAACTAGGTGCAAACCAAGGGAAGCTACCCCCATGTAAAACATACAAAAAAAGGCTGCACTCAAGCATACTAAAGCATGACAATATGGAATACATGAAATTTAGAATAGCAATATGGCTTTGGAATATAAGGAAAAATTTGAGACGCTTAGTATCAACATTTGGCCAAACATTTTAAAGCCCACCAACCATCGTCAAGGTGATCTCAATACTGGTGAGTCCCTGACCTAATGTGAACATACCTCTATTAGGCTGATATCTGAATTTCTGGGTGAATATGCACCTCTGTCAGCAGTGCCTGCATTTATGGGTAAAGTATGTATGTTTTACATGGGGGTAGCTTCCCTTGGTTTGCACCTAGTTCACATTAGTCTGGATGTGCCAGTCAGGTTTTTTTGTCTATTGAATGTTAGCTTGCTGACCGAGCACTCCGCCCCCACCAAGTGGTGATTTTAATTGCACCAGGTCCCTACTTTACCCATAAATGCAGGCACTGCTGACAGAGGTGCATATTCACCCAGAAATTCAGATATCAGCCTAATAGAGGTATGTTCACATTAGGTCAGGGACTCACCAGTATTGAGACCACCTTGACGATGGTTGGTGGGCTTTAAAATGTTTGGCCAAATGTTGATACTAAGCGTCTCAAATTTTTCCTTATATTCCAAAGCCATATTGCTATTCTAAATTTCATGTATTCCATATTGTCATGCTTTAGTATGCTTGAGTGCAGCCTTTTTTTTATTTTTTTTTTTGTATATCCTCTCACTCCGGTGTCCTGAGGAGATCTAATCTGTCTGAGGTACAACCAACAACTAGCATGACTGTCTGGCTAGAATGCATACTGCTGCGTTTCTCCACACCCCTAAATACCTGAATCTAAAGGGCTCCCTCTGGTGGCTCCTGGGGAAGTGTGAGATGTGAATGAATATCAGGTTTTGTAATTACCTTTTTGTGCATACTCCTGGGAACATGTGTACCAAGCGCAGCTGGGCCACACATCCCCCCCTAGTTATCGTCAGCACTCCCGGGCTGAAATAGAAAAACAATTTTTATAATAACATCAACAACATAGCTCATCCCTTGCGGGAGGTAAGGACACTTTAACGTTACATTGTGTACAAATTGCAATTAGAAAAATATCAAAATACTTTTCACAATAAATACAATATTCTTGTGGAGGACCCGTACCAAACCTCCCACGTGGGTCCTGGGTGGGCTGCAGGACTTCTCTGCTGCAGACCTCACTCAAGGCCACACCATACGGGTTTTTCTTCAGAGGTAGAATGGCTTTTACGTAAAACCAAGATGGGCACCGAAGTGCTAACTATTTACAACTAAAGTTTTTGGGCTGGCAAAGTCCTATGCCACGCAGTCCTTTGCATAAGAACATTTTTAGAAAAATCACATTCTATCAAAATACTGTATTACTCATTACCCAACTGGGGTATTCTACTTCAAATTATGCAAACATCATCACATATTTTCAACATTCAATAAAGTGCAAATCTTCTTTAACTTTGTACAGATGCAGTAAACCCTGTCTGGGTCCTACTGTTCTTCTTTGTAAATTGCGATTACTTCTTCCATACCTGGGGCTGGAAGTACGTGGTGTGCTCTGGAACGCATCACAAATAGATCATGTCCTGCTACCTGTGTCTGGGTAGCCACAGTCCTTGTTTCACTTTTGCGATTGGCTTTGCGACTTCCTGGAGGCCTAACAGGTGCCTCTTCTGAATATAGATTTGGATCCATGGAGGTCGCACTAGCCTGTTGCGTTGTAGAGTAAGACGCAGGGTACGATGTAGGTGCACGCAGTGGCTCAGTTGAATGCGCACTAACCTGCTGCTGTCGCTGCTCCATCTCTTCCCAATCGTCCTCCATCACGGACGGCTGGGTCTCCTCCGGCGTCCCTACCGGGGGACTGCATTCCGCTGCGGCCTCCAGGCCGGGCTGGCACTCCGGTGCGGGCAGGGCCTCCTCAGCCTCCTTCCCTCCCGCCGCGTCCTCGGCGGAGTCAGGATCAGGTCTTTCGGGGCCGGCCTCCGGTTCTTCATCAGCCGCTGGCAGTGGTGGCACAGGTAACTGTTGCGCTTCTGGAGGGGAGAGCGTTGCGTCCCACAGCAGCCACTGTTTCAGGGCACGCCAGCTTTTCTCCATCGCCTCCATTTCTTCACGGTGTCGGGCCATGTCCCTTAGCACCGCATCCACCTCCTCCACTTTCTGCATTGTTTGGTCGGTCTCCCGACCTGGGGACGGCTCAGGCACAGGCAGTAGCTCTTCAGGGGAACGGGGTCTGCGCACCGCCATTCCTCCACACAGCGTCTCCTGTCCTTCTGCCATCTCACTCCAGGCCAGACTGTGTTTCCCATCTGGAACAATCTGGTCTCTTCCGTGCAGGCGGGACTTTCGCTTTCTCTTCCTGGCATAGAGGATGAAGAGAAGGCGGATCTCTCTTGCAGTGGGGCAGGCTCTCACATTGTAATAGCATTTAGACAGGGCACCCATAGCTTTCGCGCCACAAGGGGGGGGTACGCCCACGAAGGCACGCCCACCTTCTTCACCAGCGCCTCAGGGCGCGAATATGGCAGCAAAATGGCGGAAAATGGCGCCAAAAATCACAAGTACTGCACACAGTCTTTTTGCTCAAAACAGTCCAATTCTAGGCAACACAGGACTCACATTTAGTAAGCTTCGTATCCTGTTCGTGACGCCAAAGATGAGTCGCACACAACCAGGGCTTATGGGGTACTCGGCACCGAGCCCGTTAACTTCAATGGGGAAGAGGTCACAGGTAGCACAGCTCGGTCCGTTGCCCTGGGCGCTCATTCAAAGGGGGATATTTACAGGGGATTGTAATAATTGTTTGTGACGCCACCTGTGGTTTCTGATCAGGGTGACCAGCGCTGCAGGGTGAATCCTCAGAGGGGTTGTTACTGGGCAGCAAGATGTTAAGTCTTCCACAGGTAAGACTAGTCCCTCTAGGTATATGGCGGTGCAGGGTGCAGGCAATAAGGCAGACACACACAAGTCAGTCTCTTTCCATACCTTTACTGGTGGTATTTGCAGGTATGTCCCGGAAGCTGCTCAGGGTGGAGGATGCACATTCAGGTAATCACTGAGTAGGTTTAAGGCCTCCTTACTTCTTAATGTGTGAGTTTCCAACCTGCATGAAGCTAAGTTCAACTCTGTGTATAACAGCTACGCCCGGCCGACATTGTGGTGGAGCCTTCTTGTGGACAGAACTAAGTCTATATATGCAGTGTGACGCGCACCACATGTGGGTACCAGGGCTATGGGCAATGTCACTGGCAGCAGGACTTGGTCCGGGGCCCTGGGCGGTCATGCAATGGGGGATATTTACAGGGGATTATAAAGGTCAGTTTGTGACGCCACCTGTGGTTTCCGATCAACATAACCAGCGCTGCAGGGTAATTCTTCTGAGGGGATGTTATGAGGCAGCTAGATGTTAAGTCCCCCACAGGTGGGACTGTTCCCTCAAAGTCAATGGTGTTGCAGATAATAAGTCAGTCACACACAATTCAGTCTCTTTCCATACCTTTACTGATGTTGTTGGCAGGTATGTCCCGGGAAGCTGGTCAGGTTGGAGAATGCACATTCAGGGGATTGCTGAGCAGGTTTAAGGCCTCCTTTCTCCTTGAAGTGTATGTGAGTCCTAACTTGCATGAAGTCAAGTTTAACTCTTACTATAGCAGCTACGCCCGGCTGACATTGTGGTAGAGTCTTTTCTGTCTCTGATGCTCAGATGTTAGCAAGAACGAAGTCCTTCTAAGCTTGGCCTTGCTAAAAGTCCTTGTTCTCCCTGACTCCAATTACGTATCAACGCTTAGGGCTACCTTCTGTGACTTGAAGTCCAGCAAGGATTCCGGTGTTTCTTATTACTAGCCGTGAAGTACTAGCAATGCTTCAGACCCCGGTGTCCGGTTAATTAAGTGAAGGTGATCTGTCACCTTGGTCACTTGTCCTTCTTTCTCCACTCGCCTGTCGCCCTGCTCTTGCCCTTAACATAAGCACGGGTAGCAGTAGATGTAGTTGTCAGCTTTCCTTCCAAGCTCACTGACCTGTTCTCAGTTGCCTCGTTGTTATAACTGCAGTAGTTCCTTTCCTTCTTTCATTCAAAGACTCTGTCCAGAGTGGCTATCAGGAACTCTGTCAACTGATTTCATGCTCGCTCTGAGAATCACTTCCCACGTTCTAGAGAACACAAGCAGCTTGTTCTAAGCAACAGCTTCAGATTCAAATGTAGCTCTGACTAGGCTAGAGTGATTCCTTCCCACTCGTACTAGCCTCCACTTCAGTACAAAATGAACTACCTGAGCTCTGTCAGGAATCAGTCTTCTCTCCTCTCCCTCCAAGACTGAACTGCTCTGTCCTGAGACAGGAACTGAACTGGTCTGAATCTCCCTCAGACTGAACTAACTCCACTCCACCCTACTGCTACGTCACACTAACTTAAATAGTCTAATTTGCCCTCTAGTGGCAGTGTTGGAAGTGTGTGATGTGAATGAATATCAGGCTTCACAATTACCTTATCTGTGCACTCTCCTGGAGACATGTGTACCAAGCGCAGCTGGGCCACACAAGTGCACTGCCAGACTCCTGTTCTCCTGACTCCGGTTACGTATCAGCACTATAGGGCTACTCTCTGCGACCTGAAGTCCAGCAGGGATTCCGGTTTTCTCCCACTAGCCGTAAAGGTTCTAGCAAGGCTTCGGACCCGGCGTCCGGATAGCAGAGTGAAGGTGCTATGTCACCTATGTCACTCTCTCGTCTTCTTTTCACCACTCGCCCGTCGCCCTAATCTCACCCTTAACATAAGCACGGGTAGCAGTAGGTGTAGTCGTCAGATTCCTTCCTTCCACAGCTCACTGACCGTTTCTCAGTTAACTCGATGTTCTGACAACTGTAGTCCCCTTCTTTCTGTTCCTTCATAAACTCTGTCCAGAGCGGCTATCAGGACCTTCCGTCAGACTGATTTCATGCTCACTCCGAGAGTCACCTTCCACGTTCATAGGGTACTAACAGTCAAGATGTTCTGAGATAACAGCTTGCAATCTTTCCTCCTCTGTCTCATCTGACAGGAAATCTCCGTCTCTGTCTCTCCTCTCCCTAGCTCAGACTGAGCTCTGACAGGAATCCTCTCACTCCGGTGTCCTGAGGAGATCTAATCTGTCTGAGGTACAACCAACAACTAGCATGACTGTCTGGCTAGAATGCCTACTGCTGCGTTTCTCCACACCCCTAAATACCTGAATCTAAAGGGCTCCCTCTGGTGGCTCCTGGGGAAGTGTGAGATGTGAATGAATATCAGGTTTTGTAATTACCTTTTTGTGCATAATCCTGGGAACATGTGTACCAAGCGCAGCTGGGCCACACATCTGCATCACAATACTATCCTGAACCCTTTCAGGTCACACAAGTCAAAGGCACCATGGTTACTGCTCAAGATCACGGTCGCCAGGTCACAAGGAACGTGTCCCATTTTAAAAAACTTTGCGACTATGTCCCAGAAACAGACGAGGCAGATAGCGATGACGTCCTGCCGGATCCCCAGAGCTCAGCAGTTCCAAGGGAGGATACCTCAGGGGACTCAGAAAGTTCATCTGGGACTGTGATGTCTCACCACTATCCAGCGAGGGCAAATCGTAGACCGCCAGCTCACCTCTTGGACTATGTTCTGCAGTAAAAAGAAAAAAAAAAAAAAAATCCTTCGTACTAATGTGAACTTTTGGACCATTATCCAGTTATAATGTTGTTTTGTTTGGTGAGAAGAGGAGAGATGTGATGTTGTTACTATATCTGTGATTGACTTGCTGTTATCCTTGTTTCAGTTTCTACCTAGTAACAATGATGTAATGGGGAGGAGGAGACAAGGCAGGAGCAGAAAGTCCTGGGTAAGGGGAGCAGGAGAGAGGAACGAAAATAAAGTATGGCTGTTTAAACCTACCATCCAGCATCTCTGTGTGGCCTTCTGGAGTTCCCTTCATCTGCACAACAACACCACAGTGAGTATGATGTCCCAGCCACAGGCTCCTGCCGCCGCATCCCCTCCCCCGCTGGTTTCTGCCCTATGACTCGTGTATAAGCCGAGGCGGCATTTTCAGCACAAAAAAAGGTGCTGAAAATCTCGGCTTATACATGAGTATATACGGTAAATAACATATTGCATTGCAAAACAAGACCATGCAAAAAAGATTTCATGGGTGGGCCTCGAAATTTTCAGGCCCCCCTCGTATATTGAAGCGAGAACTACCAAACACCCTGCGCCAAGAGGCGGATTAAAGGGGTGTTAAATATCAATCTATCTGTCTGTCTATATATTGTATATATATGCGTGTGTGTTTTTAAGAATATTTCCTTTGAAAACTTTGTGTAAATGACATAGAGCAGGGATGTCAAAGTCAAACACACCGAGGGCCAAAAAAACAAATTTGCTACAATCCGAGGGCCGAAATGATTGCACATAGCCTATTGAACCAAGACCTAACACAGTGTACATTATTTAATGATTAAATGAATATGGCAATATTTTGTTATGGCTCTGTCAGTAACTTCAAGTTAAAACATTTTCAACAGCCAAACAGCAAAAAATTAAATTGTTTTATAAAAACAAAATGTGTTTCTTAATATCAAGATAAATGCATAAATAAAAGTGCATGCATTATAAACTGAAAATGTATTATTGTGCTGCTCTATGAGCTACCGATCACTGCTTTCAAATAGTAAAATGAAAAAATATATCAAATCAGTTGTATTCTTTCTCATGGCTCTTATCTGCAATTTTCCCTGAGTCCATTCAACTGAAAAATAAATATAAATAAATAAAATACAAAAATTTATGGCACACAGACAAAACAATACTTCCCTCAAGGAAAAATCACGTCTTGTAGAAACAAATGTAAAAATGTAACTGATTAAAAAAACCGAAAATACTTTACTGCTCTGTGATGCTCACTTGTCTGAGGCTGAGCCTGATACTTGGAGGTGTCTCATCTTTTGTACAAGTTCATCAATGTTTGGGGTTAGGCTCTGAGCTGAGGAAATCCTCAGGATTGAGTGAAGGTGATTATCAGTAAGACGACTCCTCTGTGATGTTTTGTTTAGCTTCATCAAAGAGAACAGTTGTTCACACAGGTATGTGCTGCCAAACATAGAGAGCGTCTGAGCGGCTTGGATACGCAACTGGGGCATTGTGTCGGGGATGGAACGTGAAAACTCGGCAGCTCCCACTCTCTCATATTTTTCCTTCAGTGTGTCATTGCACTGGAGCTCAATCAACTCCATTTGTAGATTTGGTGGTGTGCTTTCTACATCAACTGCAAAAGGATTGCTGAGCAGTTCAAACCTGCTTTTTTGGGCTTCAAAGTCAGCAAATCGGCGTCGGAAGTCGGCGGCAAGTATGTTGAGTTTATCGGCAAACTGTGCACACGGGAACACAGCGGTAGAGAGCTTCTCTTTCATGGTCTGGCAGCTGGAAAAGTGGCTTAAGTTTTCTTTCCGCATCTGCGTCTTCCACAGACTCAGCTTGGTTTTAAAGGCCTTCACTGTACTGTACATATCAGAGATGACACGTCCCCGTCCCTGCAGCTGCAGATTCATCACATTCAGATGGCTCGTGATGTCGCAGAGAAATGCCATTTCACACAGGAAAGTTTCATCTCGGAGCTCTGTTGTGTCTTTCCCCTTGCTTTCCATAAACAGACAGATCTCCTCACGCAGCTCAAAACATCTTTGAAGCACCTTTCCCCGGCTTAGCCATCACACCTCTGTGTGATACGGTAAGTCCCCATACTCTGTATCTAACTCCCCCAGAAATGCCTTGAACTGGCGGTGATTTAAACCTTTGGCTCTGATGAAGTGAACTGCTCGCGTTATGGTGCTCATTACATGCTCCATTTTCAAGGCTTTGCCACACAACGACTCCTGGTGTATGATGCAGTGATACGCTGTTAGCTTATCTGTGACGTTTTCCTCCCGCATCCTCTCCCGCATCCTTGCCACCAATCCACTCCTGTGCCCACACATTGCGGGTGCTCCATCTGTGGTTAATCCCACGAGTTTTTCCCAAGGCGGCCCCATCTCATTTACACATCTGGATACCTCTTCATACAGATCTTGTCCTGTAGTTGTGCCATGCATAGGACGTAATGCCAAAAACTCTTCTGTTATGCTCAGGCTGGAGTCTACTCCACGGACAAAAATTGACAGCTGGGCCTTGTCTGATCTGTCCGTGCTCTCATCCACAGCAAGAGAATATGCGATTAAAATCTTTTCCCTTTCTCACAAGTTGTTCTTTTATGTTGGTGGAAAGCTGGTCTACGCGCTCAGCAACGGTGTTTCTGCTCAGGCTCACGTTTGCGAATAGTTGTCTTTTGTCTGGGCACACTGCGTCACAAACTTCAAGCATACAGTTTTTGATAAACTCTCCTTCTGCAAAGGGCCGGGCTGATTTTTCGACCTCTTTTGCCACAATAAAGCTAGCCTTGACAGCAGCCTCGCTTTGTGATTTAGCATATGTGAACATAGCCTGTCTGGACTTAAGGCCTCGTTTTAATTCTTCCACCTTCTGTAGCTTTTGTTCATATTCCATATTCTTGTCTTTGTCTGTGTGTTTCTTAGACGTTTGATAATGCCTTCTTAAATTAAATTATTTCATTACAGCCACATTTTCTTCACACAGAAGACACACAGGTTTGCCTTTTACCTCCGTAAACATGTACTCTGCCTCCCACCTGGCCTGAAACCCCCTGTTCTCAGCGTCCACCTTACGTTTAGCCATTTTTGAGGAGGGGGGTATCAGAAAGTTATTCTCTGCTCTGACTACTGATGAATAATAAAGCCACTTGTGCGCGCTGCAGTGACTTCGCGGGCTGCCGGTGCCTTGCGGGAAATGTATTGTTGGTGCGTCCAAAACACCAGCGGGCGGCTGTGGCCTGCGGGCCGGTTCTAATAGTAATTAAATATCATCCAGGGGGCCATAGATAATCAATTCGCGGGCCGGATCTGGCCCGCGGGCCTTGACTTTGACATATGGGCTCTAGAGTAATCATTATTAGTAAGTTATGGTGCAAACCTTTATCTTTTTGACTTTTTTTTGCAGTATGATTAAAAAGCATAGTTTTTTTTGCCACATTTTTTATTAGGTCGGGTTGTCCTGGATTTTTTTTGGTTTAGTAGTTTTTTAACACATATATACCTATTTATTGGTTTAGTATTTTTAAAAATTTTTGTTTATGTTATGTTTTTTTAAAAATATGTTTACAATTTTTTGCAACTTTTTTTTTAAAACTTTTTTATACATTATACCTGTCAGTACTGTACTAAAAGAAGCGTCTTAGACCATGCTCCAGGCATGGTCTAACAAGGCTACCATAGCTGGTTGACCCGACGGTCGTCATGACAACCTTGGGTCACCATGTCATTGATGGGCCCTCGCAGTTATGTTGTGATGATATTTTGGAGGGGCACATTGTGGTTAGATATTTTGGAGAGGTTCATGGTGGGTGATATTATGGAGTGGAGCAGTGTGAGGGGATATTTTAGAGAGGGGCAATGTGGGTGGATATTATAGAGAGGAATAGTGTGGGGGGATATCATGGAAAGGGGCAGGATGGTTGATATTTTTCAGAGGAGCAGCATCGAGGTTTGTTTTGAAGAAGGGCAGTGTGTGAGGGGGATATTTTGTGCAGGAAGCACAGTGAGGTGTAATTATTTATTCAGGGTCACAGCGTGGGAGATATTTTTATTTATGGGGCCTTATAATGACACTTTTAGTTTTAAGGGCACTGTGTTGGGAAACTAATAGCTGTAATAAGCTTAGTGTCACGAGTGTGTCACGCCAACCTGGAAGATCTGGGGTAGAAGATCACTGTGTATTGTGAATGGCAGAGCTTCCATTTGGTGTGTGTATTTGGATCCCATATTACATGAATTTGGTCTCCTTTGGTGCTGAAGAGGTTAACAACCCTTTCTATGCTGGTCATAAACATGCATCTCCATTTCAGCTGCTTCCGATCTGGTCCTTAACACTTCCTCTAAAACCTGGCCAAACCCTCTCTGTCCTGCTGGTGAAAGCTCTACTTCCTTGCTCTTATGAGATGCGATGCTGAATAGGAGTTTGTTGTTGCTATTGGAGATTTGTCTTCCTGTGCTGTATGCTAAAGCCAATTAGTTGAAGTTTGGAGTTGTGGTGTTCTATAGTTTGCTGGTCTAGATGTGTGTTTATCTCCAGTTCCCTTTTCCCATTTAGTTTGTTCCTCCCCGTCCCTACCCTATCCTCCTCCCTATTGTCGGTTAGTTTTTTTGTATGATAGAGGTTTTCTGTTATCACTGTTTTGTCTTTGTGTCTTGATTACCTTTCATATCTGTCCCATGCCTCATGGGGTAGTGGAGGGGACAGATTGGCGTTTTTACAGGAGCATAATAAGGTCGGAGACTCGGACCTCTCTAACTTTAAGATTACCCCTGGGACAGGGATAGCTAGGGTCCCAGTTGCAGGGACAGTTTGAGGTCCCTCTTCCTTACTGAAGACCAGCACAGTGTGACACTTAGTGATTTATTCATGTACTGAGTGTGGCTCTGGAGCTGCATTCATGTACTGATTGTGCTTCTGGGGCTGCATTCATGTACTGATGGTGGTTATAATGCTGCATTCTCATACTGATGGTGGTTCTGGCACTGCATTCATGTACTGATAGCGGTTATGTTGCTGCATTCTTTTACTGATGGTTGTTTTGATGCTATTCATTTAGCGATAGTGGTTATGGCACTGCATTCATGTACTGATGATGGTTCTGGTGCTGGCTCTGGCACTGTATTCATATACTGACGATGGATCTGGCACTGCATTCATCTACTGATAGTTGTTATGGCGCTGAATTTTTGTACTGTTGGTGGCACTGCATTCATGTATTGACGTTGGTTCTGATAATGTAGCAATCCATGATGTGCTTCATGTTATATCCAAAATATCCTCAAAACTTACATTTTGCTGTTGTGTGGAAGATTTGGTTGTGCTCCAAAAACTTTGTTAGTTTGGGTGTGTTTTTTACTCTATTTTTTTTAGCAGAAACGCTCCAAATCCTTCTCTAAAACCCAATACTTACTTATTTAATGTACTGACTGTGGTTCTGCTGAATTATTCATGTATGTACCCCTTTAGATTTTTTTGCAACCCTTTGAATTGATTCACAGTATGACAATGTGGCCCTTGGACTAAAAAATGTTGTGCACTTCTCCTACCTTCACATATAAAAGTACTTAAAGCAGCACCCCAAGTGTACTTTTCAAATAAAATTCTTTTAATTGTACATTAGTGTTGAGCGATACTTTCCGATATCCAAAAATATCGGATCGGAATGGTATCGCCGATATCACTAAAATATCGGCGATTACCGATACCGGAAGTCCCATGTAAGTCTATGGAACAAAATATCGCAACTAAAAAAACACTTTCTTTCCTTGTAAACACAAAATATACACACATAGAATACATATATATATATATAATATATACATGTCATTGTGACATATATATATATACATATATTTATAGTTTATTCACTTCTACATAGTAAAATAGCCTCTGATTCAATTGCCGGGTAAAGCCGGCATTTGTGAAAAGACAGAAGCACCCGAGGGTCCAGTCGCCACAGAGATGTTGCATCGCACCCAGCGGTGTGACAACTTACTCTCAGGTAAGGAGGAAACACCCCATTGACTCCAACCACTGCATTCAACAGTACACTATGCCAGCTGAGTGTAGGCGGACCCAATGGGATGGTCTAGCTCAGGCTGGTTAGAACAGGGTGTAGCTAGTTGGATGGGAGGGGTTGAGGCAGCCTTATGCTGCATGTCTTTGTAGTAAGAATTGTTTCCTTTCCTGCTTTCTTACTACGTCGCATACTCCACTCTGCTACATCACTCTGCACCATTGCTCTATCTCACATCTATCTGCCCTGGAAGGATACCGTCTTACCTGTACAAGACTTATCACCTACCTGCACTACACCATCCCTTCCAGAGGACCTGCACAGCAGCGCTGGACACCCTGACCAGGTACTACAGGTGGCGTCACGACAAACTACACTAACATTCTATCATCCCCTGGAAATATCCCACATTCCAGTGATCGCCCAGGTCACGGACCGAGCTGTGCTACTCGTGACATCCCCCATAGAAGTCGACGTGATCGGTGCCGAGTACCCCCAAAACCCCTGTCTCTGTGCGACTCAACTTCCCTCACTGTGCTGGCACTTTACATTTACAATGCCTCTGGGTTTTTTTTTTGGGGGGGTGGGGAACATTCAGACTTTTGCTATGGGGCCCCATGATTTATATGTACGCCCCTGCTGCTGAGGCATGGTATTTAAGGCTGTTAAGGAGCCAACATACATGGACCTAGCCAGCAGCGTCGGACTGGAGTACCTTGGGCCCACCAGAGACAATATATTCTTGCGGCCCAACATCATACTTCCCAACCTTTGAATAAGGGAAAGAGGGACAAAGGCTGTGGCACGCTGTGCATGCTGCAGAAAATTTTAGGCCATGCCACGTTGCACCACAGACTGTCCAGGAGTTGGTGGATGCTTTAGTCCAGGTGTGGGAGGAGATCCCTCACGAGACCATCCGTCGCGCTCATCAGGAGCATGGCCAGAAGTTGTAGGGAGGTCATACAGCATACCTCCCAAATTTGGAAGACAGGAAAGAGGATAAAAGGCTGCGGCGCGTGTTGTGCGCCGCTGAAAATTTTAGGCTACGCCCCGACAACACCCATTTCACAGCTAATCACACCCATATCCTCGCCCCAAGCATAACCATTTAGCACTGCTGATCACACTGACTGGTAATGAGGGCACAGTGGCTGGTACTGAGGAAAAGAAAGAAAGAGCAGCGAGAGAGAAAGAACAAACAGAGAAAGAAAGAGAGGAAAGAAAGAAAAGAGAGAAAGAAAGAACAGAGAGAAAAAAGAACAGAGAGCGAGAAGGAAAGAACAGAGAGCGAGAAAGAAAGACTAGAGAGAGAGCCATAGGCGTAGCTAGGGTTTTGGTTTAGTGGGGGCAAAACTTCTGAGTGGGCCCATCATCAGAGAACCTCAGCAAATGACCGCGCTGTTGGCCAAAATAATCTATATATAAAAAGACCAATATTGATATTACCGCCATATGGTCTGTGTTAAATAATACCAGTCCTACAGAACATATAGATTACAGCACAGGTACAGATAATGACTTACCGCTGATGTTCTTTCTAATGGAATTGTTCACTTTTCATGTCTTTTCCATCTGGCCCACACCGACATGACGACTTCTCCAGCCAGGACTCGACTGCACCCCCATTAAAAAAAAAATAAAAAAAATACTCACCTCTCGGCTCCTGTGCTGCTCACTGTTCTCCCTCTCAGCGTCTGACAGCGGGCGCCGGCAGGTGATGTTATTGCGCCCGCTGTCATACGCTGAGAGGGGGATTATGGGAGAGAAGGAGCGCTCGCTCCTTCTCTCTCTATGCGGTCAGCTTTATCGGCTGGATGCCGATACAGCTGACCCTCCGATGACGGGTGGGGGGCCCACTGCTGGCACCGGGCCCCCCAACGCCTGTTCAGGCCCCATAGCTTCCGGGCGGCAGAGCAGGGAGAGCGATTCTCCCTGCTCTGCCGCAGAATGTAACTGTATCGTAGCTCCGGGTGGGCCCCCTCAGAGCGCGGGCCCCGGGGTCACCGCCCCCTCTGCCCCGCGACCTATCCTTTCAAATCAGGGCCCACCACGCAGGAGCTGGGGCCCACCGTAGGTTTCTCCGGTGTCCCGGTGCCTCAGTCCGACCCTGCTTGCCAGCCTGATAATACCAGGCCACAGCAGTCTGCTTATCTTTGCTGGTTAACAAAAATAGGGGATCCCCTCAAAAAAAAATTGGCGTGGGGTCCACCCTATTTTTGTTAACCAGCCAGATGAAGCAGACTGCTGAGGCCTGGTTTTTCAGGCTGGTAATGAGCCAATATCCATGGACCTTGCCAGCGTGATAATACCAGGCCACAGCAGTCTGCTTAGCTTGGCTGGTTAACAAAAATAGGGGATCCCCTCGAAAAAAAAAACGGCGTAGGGGTCCCCCTATTTTTGTTAACCAGCCAAGTAAAATGCAGACTGCTGCGGCCTGGTATTAAAAGACTGTCAAGGCCCATGGATTTTGGCCCTCAACAGCCTGATAATACCAGGCTACAGCAGCCCCACATTTGGCGCATCAAAAGATGTGCCAATTGTGGCACTTTACCCGGCTCTTCCCACTGCCCTGTAGCGGTGGCAAGTGGGGTAATAAGGGGTTAATGTCACCGTTGATTGCACGGTGACAATAAGCCCGGTTAATAATGGAGAGGTGTCAATAAGACACCGATCCATTATTAATCCCAAAGTTTTTAAATGTATAAAAAAAAGACACAGCCAGAAAAAAGTATTTTAATGAAATAAAAGAGACAACACAGTTTTCATTTCTTTTATTATACTCTCATTCCTGCGACGCCATCGATCTCCTGTAAAAAAAGGAAAAAAACAAACCAACAGTATACCACCTGTCCGACGCAGTCCATAGTAACGACTGTCCCACGACGATCCAGCTCTGCTACATCGGAATGACAGGCAGAGGCTGTCATCCCGGCGCAGCACAGCTGATTACCTGCTTCCCCGGCGGTGACGTCATCGGACTGACTGCTTTACGGCCGGGATTACCCAGCAGTCACTGCAGTTATCGCGAGAAACTGCATGTGACCGCCGGGGAAAGATGATGGCGGCCATCAACCAGTCCAGGCCGTGACCACCGGAGATCTTCTGCCAGGTAAGTGCCACTGACTCCTGACAGACCAGACCGACGGACACTCACAGTGACAGTGACAATTCCGATTCCGGTATACGATATATGGGAAATATCGAAAGTCAATATCGAAAGTCCGATACAGCTAATATCGGCCGATACCCGATACTTGCGGTATCGTATCGCTCAACACTATTGTACATACAAAGATTCATGTAGAGAAGGCAAATAGCAAAAGACTAACGAAATGCACTAAACTCTTGCCCAGTATATGTAAATGTTTCTTCTGGAAAATTTGTTTATCAGTACTATAGCCATTTGTATGGTTTACAGCGTTAAGATGGAATATCTTTCTGGTGGAAAGTACTGGGAAGAAGACAACTTTCTGATGTTGTCCTCTTGCTAGATATAACTGGTGATGTAAGTGGCTAAGGAACTTGCATCATGATGTCCTAGTACACATGTCCTAGTACACATACTTGTGCCCTTCTAAATACTCCCACTACTCCATTGAAAAAAAGACTATGAATCCTGATTCCTTTTAAGAACCTCTCCAGTCAGCATCTCAGTTATCTTGTAGGTGAATTGTAGGATGTTCTTGTAATTGATTTCCTCATACATCAGGGAATGATGTGGAGATTCTGTGACCGGATTCAGGATTTTTGTTCTACTGTGTAATACTTTCCAGCAAACTGGAAGAGGATTTTACGAGTGAGATGTAATATACTGTCTGCAATTTTTTCCCTGTAAATATCCATCGATGATACGACAATCAAGAACATTCTGATATATACAGTATTATGCAAAAGTTTTAGGTAAGTGTTAAATAAAGTAGCAAAGTAAGAATACTTTCAAAAATAGAAGTGTTAATAGTTTTTTTTCATCATTAAAAAAAATAAAAAGTAAATGATAAAAAGGAGAAATGTAAATCAAATCAATATTTGTAGTTACAAACCTTTGCTTTCTAAGCAACATAAATTATTCTAGGTGAACCTAGACACAATCTGGTATTTCGTATAATTATGGTGAGGTCTACAAAATCCAATTATACCAAACAGGATTATAGGGAGGTGTATGAGTGACCAATTGTACCGAACAAGTAATAATGATCATACACCATGGAAAAACGGAGTGCAGCAACATGATGCAAGATAGTTATATTGTATCAGCAAGATCTCTCCCAGGCAAAGTTTTCAAAGTAGACTGGGGTTTCAAGGTTTGATGTTTAAGCTCTCTGTAGATGCAGTGGTTGGACAAAGAAACTTAGTGTGGTAGACGAAAGACACATCTGCTTAATTTCCTTCAAAATTAGATGTTTTCCCAGTGTGCCATCAGCTCAGAACTGGCAGCAATCTGTAGGACCCATCTGCACCCTCCCACTGTTCAAAGAAGTTTGATCAGAAGTGATCTTTATGGAAGATTTCTGTACAAAATCTGTCATATCTCCTATATGGACACAAGGCCAAGCAACTAAACTATGCATGAAAACATAAGAACTGGGGTGCAGAAAATGACAGCAGGTGCTCTTGGCTGATGAGTAATGTGTCAAACATTTGACTGTGACAGAAGGGAATTTGGTCACAAATAGAGTTGAGCGATACTTTCCGATATCCAAAAGTATCGGAATCGGAATCGTATCGCCGATACCCAAAAAATATCGGCGATACCCGATACCGATACCGGAAATCCAATGTAAGTCTATGGGAACAAAATATCGGAATTAAAAAAACCCTATTCTTGCCTTGTTGGTTAATTGTACATGAAGGAAAACAACAAAGAGTAATGTAGAATGTATTGGGGAAGGTTGAGGAGACATTAAAGGCATAGATGTTTAACCCAATCAAATGGAATAGCATAAATATTTTTTTTTTAAAGATGTTCGGATTGACGAAGAAATTGACAATGTTGTTAACGTTTTTTCTATTTTGGCAAATATGTATATTTCACAACTTCCATGCTCTTCACCTTTTTAACTTTTGACACACTTTCTCCTTCATAATCTTCAGCAGCATCATCTTTTTCATCAAATTATTCTTCATCTTCACCTTCTTATCTTCTTCTTAAACTTCTTGCTATTCATCTTTTTGTTAACATTACTCATATTCTTCTTATTAAACTATTATTCTTATTCATATTGTACTTCATCTTCTTCATCATATTCTTATTTGTGACAGAGATTCCTGTTGTGAATAGGCTGGAAATGAGTTCTGAGCAGAAGCTCCCTCTGGTGGTTACAAACGGTACTGGACTGTCCAGTGAAGATTGTGAGGATTGGGAATCAGGTGTTACTGACTGGTCTTATATAAGGGAGTCGCCTTCCCATCAGGGTTGCCGGTGATCAATTGTTTTGGTCTCAATCCTTGATTCCTGTTTCCTTGGTAGCCTGCTGTGTCGTGTCTGAATCTCCTGCTAACAGATAAGACATTTTCTTCTTTTTGTTTTTGTGCTTGATTTTTGCATTTTGTCCTGCACTTCTGTGGGGCCTTCAGGGTCCCCTCAGGGGGCTTTTGCCCTCTCAGTTCAGTTCAGCCACTGATGTTTGTACATTTGCTTTTTCCAGTTTTTTCAGTGGCTGCTGTTTTGTTTTTGGTTACACCAGAGAACTAATTTAGGTGGTAGAGGTCGTGTGATCTCAGGTGTTTTTGAAATTAGTAGAGTTGGTGCTTTTCAGGGTTTTTTGGGATTGCAGTAAGTGCCCTTACTATCCTTTTCTATTTAGTAAGTTTGGGCCCCAACGTTTGCTCATACTATTTTCTGTCTGTGTCAGTATTTCTTCTTGTCTAACCGCCATTACATGTTTGGGGGCTTTCTATGTTCTTTGGGGATCTGCTCCGGGGCAGATAGCTTTCCTCTTTCTATCTTTAGGTGTAGTTAGTTTCTCAGGCTGTGACGAGGCGTCTAGGACCAACGTAGGAACGCTCCACGGCTGCCTCTAGTTGTGGTGGTTAGTCAGGGTACTGCAATCTCATAGTTTCCAACTGCTCTGGTGTATTTCCTTTTTGCCTGCTCTCCTCAGCTACCAAATCATAACAGATTCCTGTACTTGTAATCTGTCAAAGTATGAATTTTTCATCCTTCCGTTCTTGCTGTCACAAAAGATTTAAATTACAACAGTATTTGTCCGTGTTCAGTTTAGCCTGCAGCAGCAGGCATTTTCCAGGGGCACCACGAGGAGGAACGGACTCACCCCCATACACTGCTTAGTCTTCTTCTGCTTATAATTTAGAGCATATATTTTGCTCTTCATGTTGGTCTTATACTTCATGTTCTTCTGCTTTTTGATCTTCTGCTTATTGTTCTTAAGTCTCTTGTTCTGTATCTTGTAGTCTGTCTTAACCTTCTCAGTCCTGTTGGGTAATCTTTTATTTCTTCTTTGTGATGGTGTTTAGGCTGGTTGGCTTGATGCTCGTCATCCTTGTGGTCGTCATCTTCTTCGGGGTGGTCATCAGGGTCGTCGTCTTCATTGTTGGAGATCCAGAGTGATTACCCAAAAAAACATTTAAAAAATCTTCAATTTGTAAATGTAGCAGAAGGTACAAGAGCCAATGCAAGTAACGAGGACCAGCTGACTGTGCTGGAACCCGGAGGGGCAGCAGAAGGAAAAGAGCCAATGGCACAACCGAGGACCAGCTGACGTTACTGGGTTACTAAGCAGGAGGTACCTGTGCTCCAAAGCACTACCAAGGACCAGCAGACGTTGCTGGAACTTGGATACCGAGATGGAGGCACCAAGGCCAAAGGACACTGCGGAGAACCAGTTAACGGTACTGGAACCTGGACGGGTAGCAGAAGGTACAAGAGCCAATGCAAGTAACGAGGACCAGCTGACTGTGCTGGAACCCGGAGGGGCAGCAGAAGGAAAAGAGCCAATGGCACAACCGAGGACCAGCTGACGTTACTGGGACACGGTTACTAAGCAGGAGGTACCTGTGCTCCAAAGCACTACCAAGGACCAGCAGACGTTGCTGGAACTTGGATACCGAGATGGAGGCACCTAGGCCAAAGTCACTGCGGAGAACCAGCTGACGGTACTGGAACCCGGACGGGTAGCAGAAGGTACCCATGTAAATTTAAGTTGACAGGCCGCGAGCCGGCCGCAGTTACCGAATCACACAGTACTACAGTGAGTGATTGTCCTATTGTCACAACGGAAACAGCCTTTATTTGCATATCCCGCAGCACACATAGGAAGCACCTAAACTCCAGGCACCATAGAGTCGGCTAACCGACTGCAACATGACAGGACAACTTATTGGAGGCTAAGTGACGTTTACACTGACAGGAAACAGATGGCGTGCTGTAACCAGTCTGGGCAGGAGTGAGTACCCGTGCCAATGACACTTCCGAGCAACAACTGGCGGTGTTGTAGCCCAGGTATGAGAAGAGAACTGGTTGGAGGCAGCAGGACTTTTTGCCGTTCACACAGCAGGGGAACAGCTGACATTACTGAACCCCAGTAACACAGGAGCAAGTGTTGACTGTGCTATCAGCACTTCCAGGCAACAACTGGCGGTGTTGGAGCCCAGGGATGAGAAGACAACAGGGTGGAGGCAGCAGGACTTTTTGCCGTTCACACAGCAGGGGAACAGCTGACATTACTGAACCCCAGTAACACAGGAGCAAGTGTTGACTGTGCTAACAGCACTTCCGAGCAACAACTGGCGGTGTTGTAGCCCAGGGATGAGAAGACAACAGGGTGGAGGCAGCAGGACTGTTTGCTGTACACACAGCAAGGGAACAGCTGACATTACTGAACCCCAGTAACACAGGAGCAAGTGTTGACTGTGCTAACAGCACTTCCAGGCAACAACTGGCGGTGTTGAGCCCAGGGATGAGAAGACAACAGGGTGGAGGCAGCAGGACTGTTTGCCGTACACACAGCAGGGGAACATCTGACATTACTGAACCCCAGTAACACAGGAGCAAGTGTTGACTGTGCTAACAGCACTTCCAGGCAACAACTGGCGGTGTTGGAGCCCAGGGATGAGAAGACAACAGGGTGGAGGCAGCAGGACTGTTTGCCGTACACACAGCAGGGAACAGCTGACATTCTGAACCCCAGTAACACAGGAGCAAGTGTTGACTGTGCTAACAGCACTTCCAGGCAACAACTGGCGGTGTTGGAGCCCAGGGATGAGAAGACAACAGGGTGGAGGCAGCAGGACTTTTTGCCGTTCACACAGCAGGGGAACAGCTGACATTACTGAACCCCAGTAACACAGGAGCAAGTGTTGACTGTGCTAACAGCACTTCCGAGCAACAACTGGCGGTGTTGTAGCCCAGGGATGAGAAGACAACAGGGTGGAGGCAGCAGGACTGTTTGCCGTTTACACAGCAGGGGAACAGCTGACATTACTGAACCCCAGTAACACAGGAGCAAGTGTTGACTGTGTGTTATGTTTCGGTAGCTGAGGAGTGCAGGCAAAAAAGGCAATACACCAGAGCAGTTGAAATCTATGAGATTGCAGTACCCTGACTAACCACAACAACTAGAGGCAGCCGTGGAGCGTTCCTACGTTGGTCCTAGACGCCTCGTCACAGCCTGAGAAACTAACTACACCTAAAGATAGATATAGGAAAGCTATCTGCCCCGGAGCAGAACCCCAAAGATAATAGAGAGCCCCCAAACATGTAATGGCGGTTAGACAAGAAGAAATACTGACACAGACAGAAAATAGTTTGAGCAAACGTTGGGGCCCAAACTAACTAAATAGAAAAGGATAGGAAGGGTACTTACTGCAATCCCAGAAAACCCTGAAAAGCACCAACTCTACTAATTTCAAAAACACCTGAGATCACACGACCTCTACCACCTAAATTAGTTCTCTGGTGTACCAAAATCAAAACAGCAGCCACTGAAAAAACTGGAAAAAACAAAAGTACAAACATCAGTGGCTGAACTAAACTTAGAGGGCAAAAGCCCCCGGAGGGGACCCTGAAGGCCCGCACAGAAGTGCAGGACAAAATGCAAAAATCAAGCACAAAAACAAAAAGAAGAAATTGTCTTATCTGTTAGCGGGAGATGCAGACACGACACAGCAGGCTACAAGGGAAACAGGAATCGAGGATAGAGACCAGAACAATTGATCACCGGCAACCCTGATGGGAAGGTGACTCCCGTATATAAGACCAGTCAGTAACACCTGATTCCCAATCCTCACAATCTTCACAATCTTCACTGGACAGACCAGTACCGCTTGTAACCACCAGAGGGAGCCTCTGCTCAGAGCTCATCTCAAGCCCATTCACAACACTGTGCTAACAGCACTTCCGAGCAACAACTGGCGGTGTTGTAGCCCAGTGATGAGAAGACAACAGGGTGGAGGCAGCAGGACTTTTTGCCGTACACACAGCAGGGGAACAGCTGACATTACTGAACCCCAGTAACACAGGAGCAAGTGTTGACTGTGCTAACAGCACTTCCAGGCAACAACTGGCGGTGTTGGAGCCTAGGGATGAGAAGACAACAGGGTGGAGGCAGCAGGACTTTTTGCCGTTCACACAGCAGGGGAACAGCTGACATTACTGAACCCCAGTAACACAGGAGCAAGTGTTGACTGTGCTAACAGCACTTCCAGGCAACAACTGGCGGTGTTGGAGCCCAGGGATGAGAAGACAACAGGGTGGAGGCAGCAGGACTTTTTGCCGTTCACACAGCAGGGAACAGCTGACATTACTGAACCCCAGTAACACAGGAGCAAGTGTTGACTGTGCTAACAGCACTTCCGAGCAACAACTGGCGGTGTTGGAGCCCAGGGTCAAGGAGGATGTTTAAATACTATATCAAGTATTTTCCTTGTTACGTGTCAATTAAAAATGTCTATACTCCAAACAAGAGAAATATAACCTTTAGTACCATAAGATGATGATTTTACTTAAAAAAATATATGTAAATTAATAATTTACAAACATAAACGCATACATTAACATGTTGAAAAGCAATGCAAACCACAATTAAATTAGGTTAAATAATCTGCTATACGGTTTAAAATAAAAGCATACAAGTACATATCAGAATCCATTAATGATGGCTAAGTAACAGTATGTACACCATTTTTATTGTGTAGACAATGAATGGCTGACTTAAAAACATAATCAGCATTACAAGTTATCTTTGACTTTCATAAAACTTTACATTTGGTGAATAATATCACTAAAAAGTTTTTAAAAATATCTAAAATTTCCATCATGTAATACTGATAATATGTGCCAATCATTTATATTAACAAACAAAAACTTTAAAAAGTGCATAGTGCATAGTGAAAACAGCTATTTATGCCTGACTGTGGACTTGCAAGCATGACAACGGATAGATAAGGTATATATAGATGAGACTGCATAGCCACAGATGGTGAATGGCGATGTAATACTGTACCTCAATAAAGTGTGCATTACTACTACATCCTTTTTTTATATAGCTTTATAAAAGGTTACGTGCATGTATGGTTGCGCCTTTATCTTATGACGCAGACTAACATTCACGGTGCGCATCGTTCATCATCGCAAGCGTACCGACAACACAAAGGCGTTGTCATGACTGCTTTACTCAGTAAACATGCACCTATGATGAAACATACACGCATGTGCCCTATTACATAACAGCTACAAGAAAAACGAGTGTGAGGTGTGACACAGCTGTTTTGTTAAGGTACAGTATTATATCGACATTGTACAGGTGTCGCTATTCAGTCTGATAAATAGATATCATTCACCTATTCTATCAGTTGTCGTTCTTTCAGCACCACTTACAGGTATATATTTTGCTATTGTGACTATGCACTATTGACTTTAACAAGGTAATGCATGATTTTTGTTAGCGATTATCATGTTTACATGAAGGACCTTTATGATATGGGCTGTTAACTTTCAAATTAAATATGTATTTTTTAAAATGACACAAATATAAGTAATGTTGAAGAGGACTATTCCTACATGCATTGTTTGCACAATATTACAGGTGTACATCACCTCCCTTAATCAACATTGGATTATTATATTTACTTGTATGCTTTTATTTAAAAGCCAAGAACACTGAAGTCTAACCTTCGCACTGCAGCTGTTGTCAAAGCTCAACCCACATTATGCACTTCCAACATTGCAGCATTTGAGTCATGATGTGAGTTGGATTTGTCTAAGCTATGGAGTGACAAGGTTGACCATCAGTATCCTATAGCATAAGTAGGCTTTTGTGTTAGCATTTGTTTTCGACATGTGCATATCTGAAATAATATGTCACAATTATTTTGTTACAGATTTCTGACAAAGACTAATCATTTTATGGTTTTAAAGCTGACGTTTCAAATGTTTACAGCTTAGAAATCAGGGTGTAGCCTCATATCTATGTGTAGCACTAGACACTTTGACATGTCATGTTTTTTTCACCATGTGTAGGTAGCTAGCAGTAATTTTTGCCGGACACACAGCAGGGGAACAGCAGGCGTTACTGAACCCCACAAACACATCAGCGATTGTTTTCATCTGTGCATCTAACACTTCTGAGCAGCAACTGGCGGTGTTGAAGCCCAGGGTCAAGGAGGGTGTAGGCAGAGGCCTAGTATGAGATGTTTGAAGTTGAAGTTGTAGTTAGCAGCAGTAATTTTTGCCAGACACACAGCAGGGGAACAGCAGGCGTTACTGAACCCCACAAACACATCAGCGATTGTTTTCATCTGTGCATCTAACACTTCTGAGCAGCAACTGGCGGTGTTGAAGCCCAGGGTCAAGGAGGGTGTAGGCATAAAATATTGAGTTATTGCCTTGTTACGTGGCCATTGCAAATGTATGTACTTCAAACAAGAATAAATGAAGTTTTACTAGGACAATAAAATGATGAATTTCAATTCCAAGAATAGAAAAATATTTATACTTGACAGTCCTCAGTGGTTGATACCGTTTAATGGCTAACTGAAAAGATGGTAACAAATTCCAAGCTTTCGAGACTACTCAGGTCTCTTCATCAGGCTAAGACTAAAACAAAAAATGAAGAATCACATATTTCTACACACAACAGGACACAGGAATAGTGCAATAGGTAAGACAAGTGACGTGAAGCAGAACTGTCATTATGGCAGAGGGATGATCATAAATATTGGAACAGTTCCTAGATAAGGAGATAAAGTTTTATTGCCCTCTGATTGGGGTCTGGTGTTCTGTTTTGATGCCCCTAGAAGGTCAGAGACGCAGATTCCTTAATAGGCAGCCCACAAATCTAAGAAGCATCATTGTCAGAAGCTCCCTGTCCTCCCCAACAGCTGCAGGAACCTTTCCTTGCTACCAGAAGAAATGTAAAACCTGTGCATCTATAATGACCACGGACAAGATAAAGATCCCCAACTCCCATCACGACTACAATATCCCAGCTACTTTCAGCTGCATCACATGTAATGTGGTGTACCTAATTATATGTACTAAATGTCCAAATGGGGGTCTGTATGTGGGGGAGACCGGCCAAAAACTGAGAACAAGGATGAATTATCAGCGCCACACAATAAGAGAAAAAATAATGGATTTACCTGTGGCAAAACACTTTTGTATGCCCGGTCATAGCATGATGGATATGGACTTACTGGTATTAAAATAGAACTTCAAATCTGAGAAAGATACAAAGGTTTCGGAATATAAGCTCATCATGACCTTTGACACTCTTAGTGCTGGAATGAATAGATCACACGGATTTATGTCATTCTATATCAATTAAGGAATCTGCGTCTCTGCCCTTCCAGGGGCATGAAAACACAAAACCAGACCCCAATCAGAGGGCAATAAAACTTTCTATGCTTATCTATGAACTGTTCCAATATTTATGTTCATCCCTCTGTGATAATGACAGTTCTGCTACACGTCACTTACTTGTCTTACCTATTGCACTATTCCTGTGTCCTGTTGTGTATAGAAATATGTGATGCTTCATTTTTTGCTTTAGTCTTTGCCTGATGAAGAGACGTGAGTAGCCTCGAAAGCTTGCAATTTGTTACCATCTTTTCAGTTATCCATTAAAAGGTATCAACCACTGCGGACTCTCAAGTCTAAATATTTTTCTATCTACTGGCTAACACGGTACGAAGATACACATGTTTCCTAACTTCAAGAATAAAAATAAAGACCCTGCAAATATAAACGCATATATGCACATGCCAACAAGAAATGGAACAACACACCACCCAAAAAATTGGTTACAAAATATAGTGTTGTAAATTTAAGAATAAAAGTCCATTTTTGTATTTATGAATAATGCTTAAGGAACGCTATGTTAAACCATAACATAGTGAAGACAATGGATTTTGTAATAGTCACTCATCATCATCATTGCAATTTATATGTGACAGTCACAGACATTTCAATTATTTAAGTTAATAAAATCGTTACTTTGTACAGCATGTATGACATGTCCAGCATGGACTCATCAATGTGATGACGCAATAATGTACGATAAAAAATAACCATTTAAAAAAACATTATGCATTGTCACAATTTAAGTGTGTGCCTGCAAGTGTAGGTGAAACAAAGGCTACGGATAGCAAAGGTATATTCTATGTCTGTATCAGACAGTGGACAGCCTCTGATGGGTAATGGCGATGTTATACTGTACGTCAATAAAGTCTGCGGCTGCAATCATGCATTTTTTGCTTGTACAGTGTTGAAGAGGGTAAAAGCATGTCTGGTTGCGCAAGGCTTTATCCGTCAACACTACCTTCCTACTGTCACGCGTAGGGTAGGGTAGCGTGTGTCTATTAGATGACTCTCTATAAAATGTGACGTTACGCAGCGTTATTGTGCCCTAGGGACGCCAAAAATACGACAGCAGTAATCATTTACTGTCTAATACTCCACCTATGACCAACAAAAAAAGCACGTTCCCTCTTTAACAATCTACAAGACTAACAAGCATAATGGTTGACGCTGACTTTATTGAGGTACAGTATTACATCGACATTGTCCATGAGTAACTATGCACTGTGATACCTATATACCATTATTAATTTATATCTGTTGTGGTTGTTTCAACAGCACTTGCAGGTATAACTACCTATTGTCAGTATGCATGATGCACTTTCTAGATGTAATAATTTATTATTGCACATTATTACCAGGTTTAGATGCTGGCCATTTCATATATGGTGTGTGAAGTTACAGTTGGCATCAGTATGTGTATTTTATAATGTCTGTCATAAATAAATCTCGTGATGATGATGATGAGGATTTTATGATTCGTACATCCATTGACTGCATTATCTTACAGGTACAGATAAAGTTCCTTAAAAAGCATTAATTGATAAGTATGAAATGTACTTTTATGCATTAATTTCAAAAAGTGAACACTATGTTTTAGTTTTTATTACCATTTCTAATAGACATGTGCAGATATGCGCTGTGATGACAAATTATTATTTGTCCATATTTGTTATAAAAATGTATCATTCTAGGCCTGGAAAACTTCACAATTTCCTGTTTTAAGCATAACAATCAGGGTGACGGCTCTTCCCTATTTGGAGCATGTTCCACACGGGTTTTTCTGTGCATGTGTAGGGAACAGGAGACTTCTTGCTGGACACACAGCAGGGGAACAGCTGGCGTTACTGAACCCCACTAACACTATAGCTTGTGTATTGGTCTGTGGACACGACACTTCTGAGCAGCAACTGGCAGTGTTGTAGCCCAGGGAGTAGAGTTCAGGTGGTAGAAAGATGAACATAACAGGAGACATGGATAACGTTGCGAACCAGTTATTTAATCTGAAAACGGACAGACAAATTCTGGCGAGATCCATGCCTTGTTCATTTTCAGAAAAGTAAGCCGGTCTACATTATCGGAGGATAGTCGCATGCGACGGTCTGTTAGTACACCACCTGCAGCACTAAAGACGCGCTCCGATAATACACAGGCAGCAGGGCAAGCCAGCACCTCCAATGCATACTGGCTAAGCTCTGGCCATGTATCCAGCTTAGAGACCCAAAACTTGAATGGGGAAGAGCCATCTGGGAGTACACTGAGAGGGAAAGACATGTAGTCTGTCACCATCTTACGGAAACGTTGCCTCCTGCTGACTGGAGCCGTCTCGGATGGTGTAGACATTTGTGGCGCTGCCACAAAACTTCGCCACATTTGGAACATACTGGTCTTGCCCTGTGCAGAGGCGCTGCTTGTGCTCCCTCTTGTTGCAGAGCTGTCGCCACTGCCTCGACGCACAGAGCTGCTTTGTAAAGCAGTAGCAGCAGCAGTGCTCTCGGCTGGAATGGAGAACATTATGGATTGCACCAGTGTGTCTTGGTACTCCCGCATTTTACGCTCCCGGTTCAACGGTGTGATGAGGCTTTGTAAGTTGTCCCGGTAGCGAGGGTCTAGGAGGGTGTACACCTATTAATCAGACGTGGTGAGAATGTGGGCGATGCGGCGGTCGTTTCTCAGGCACTGCAGCATGAAATCAACCATGTGCTGCAGACTCCCAACTGGCCAAGAAACGCTGTCCCCTGCAAGAGGCGTCATCTCTGCCTGCTCTGCATCACCCCACCCTCGCTCTACATACTGACTAGAGCGTTGTGTACCTCCCTCTGGAGCGATGTCTTCCTCCTCCATTGACTCCTCCTCATCCTCCTCACAAAGTGAGCCCTGCCCAGCCCTTTGTGAGGAACCACGTTGCGCTGACTGTCCAGAAGGTGATGGAATTTGTGACTCCTCATCCTCCACCTCTTCCAAAACCTCATCCCTTAGTGCTTGCAGTGTTTTTTGAAGCAGGCAGATAAGGGGGACAGTCAGGCTGACTAGTGCATCATCTGCACTCGCCATCCGCGTTGACTCATCAAACGCACACAAAAACGTGGCAGATGTCCTTCATAGAGGCCCACTCAGTAGTGGTGAAGTGTGAACGGCGCAAATTGCGAGTTGATTGCGCCTGATGCAGCTGATACTCCATTACTGCTGGCTGCTGCTCACACAACCGCTCCAACATATGTAACGTGGAATTCCACCTGGTGGGTACGTCACATATGATGCGATGTTCAGGAAGGCAAAATCTGCGTTGCAGAGCTGCAATGCGCGATCTGGCCATGCTGGAACGTCGCAAGTGAGCGCACTCTAGGCGGACCTTGTGCAGCAGTGCATCAAGATCCGGATAGTCCCTCAAAAAACTCTGCACGACCAAGTTGAGCACATGTGCCAGACATGGTATGTGAGTGAGGTTGCCAAGGCCCAGAGCTGCCACCAGATTTCGGCCATTGTCACACACTACCAAGCCTGGCTGGAGATTCACTGGCAAAAACCACACGTCGCTCTCCTGCTTGATGGCATTCCAGAGCTCCTGCGCTGTGTGGCTTCGATTCCCCATGGAAATTAATTTGAGGACGGCCTGTTGACGTTTGGCCACGGCTGTGCTCATATCGGTCGCAACAGGTAAGCGTTCACGGGTCCATGTGGAGGTAGACCGTGACGGCTCCTGCAGCGATGATTCTGAGGAACTGGAGTAGGAGGAGGAGTCAATGTGGACAGACTTGATTCCTGCAATCCTTGGAGTTGGCAGAACACGTACAGCGCCACTCGCAAGATCTGTACCCGGCTCCACAACATTGACCCAATGGGCAGTGAGGGAAAGGTATCGTCCCTGGCCATGGGTACTGGTCCACGCATCGGTGGTCAGGTGGACCTTGCTACTGACGGCGTTTAGTAGCGCATGTTTAATTTTTGCCTCAACATGCTTTTGCAGACCAGGGACGGCTTGCCTGCTGAAATAAAATCGGCTGGGCACATTGTATTGTGGGACTGCCAATGCCATTAAGTTACGGAAACTGTCAGTCTCCACCAGCCTGAATGACAGCATTTCAAGGGACAGGAGTTTTGCAATGCCAGCATTCAGAGCCTGTGCTCGTGGATGGTTTGCCGAGTATGGCCGTCTTTTATCCCATGCCTGTGCTACCGATGGCTGTTTTGTGGCCTGGGAGTGTGAGGATGACAGGGAACTTGCAGCTGTGGGTGGAATAACACTGGGTCTCTGGACAACAGTGACAGAGGTTCTTCCATGGCGATCCTGTGAGGAAGCCGAACCAGCTGTGTGTGAGCTGGAGGAAGAGGCTCCAACACGAGCTGAAGATGTAGGTGCTGCTGTAGGTTGGCCTACATCTCCAGTGTGTCTTTGTAACTCAACCACGTGCTTTGACCGCACATGTTTCCACATATTTGTGGTATTAAGGTTACTGACACTTTTACCTCTTTTTACTTTTTGATTACACAGCTTGCATTTGACATAGCAAATATCATCTGCAAGTGTGTCAAAAAAGGACCACGCAGTGCAAGTCCTGGGAGCGCCCGTTTTGGCTGTTGGAAGAAACTGCTACGAACGGGTGCCAAACTGGAGGCTACAGGCAACCGAGTCTGCAGCCTACCTCTCCCTACTGTTTGGACCGTTGGGGCAATCTCTTCCTCAGAGCTGCTACCACCACCTTCCTGTTCCTCACGCCATGTTGGGTCTTGGACCTCATCATCTCCACTACCCTCTTCCAACACCTGCTGCTGTTGGGTGGTCTGGCCAGCACCATGCTCAACAGAAACTGGCACCTGAGTCTCATCATCATCAGATGCGTTCTGCGGTGTGCTGACCATCGGCACTGGCTCACCCGCATCTTCAGATTCAGAGAGACACAGCTGTTGCGCATCACTGCATACTGCCTCTTCTTCACATTCCAGAATGCTGCTTGGCTGGGCCCCTGTTTGCAAGCCAACAGATTCTGAGAACAGAAGCAGAGACTCAGCTGGCTCCAGTTCAGAACTCTCTGACTGCCTGGGCAATTTGGCAGGCGGTGAAGAGACAGATGGTTGTTCAACAGTGCTGTGGTCCTGAGAGGAGGTGGCAGCAATTGAAGTCGATGCATTGGCTGCCATCCAACCAACAACAGCTTCAATTTGTTCTTCCCGCAGCAGGGGGGTACGCCGAGCTCCTACAAAAGTGCGCATAAAGGAACGCTCACGGGGAAAACTGGTGGATGCTGTGTCACTGGGTGCGGCAGCAGCCACAGAATCCCCATGTCCTCTCCCTGCTGAAACTCCACGGCCACGACCACGTGCCTTACTCCTTGCCTTCTTCATCTTGGTAGATTGATAAAAGAAAGTCAGAAAAGTTATAAGGCCTAAGTGTGGTTATTCCTCAGAGACTGCAGTGAACACTGCAGACAACTGTTCAGTAGCTGTGAAAGGCCCCTTTGTGTACTTCTATAGTGTTTGCAACCAATGTATTGTATACGGATGGAAGCGCGTCACACTAATAGATTAGATTTTTTTCAAATATAATGGAGCAGCACCAATTAGAGAAAAATGTGAAGGATGAGGCAGTGACACACGCTTAGCAGACTACAACCAGCAGTGGTTGAAGAACTAACTGGAGCGTAATCTGCACTCAAAAAATGAAAAGCTCACAGACTACAGTGAACACTGCAGACAACTGTTCAGTAGCTGTGAAAGGCCCCTTTGTGTACTTCTATAGTGTTTGCAACCAATGTATTGTTATACGGATGGAAGCGTGTCACACTAATAGATTAGATTTTTTTCAAATATAATGGAGCAGCACCAATTAGAGAAAAATGTGAAGGATGAGGCAGTGACACACGCTCAGCAGACTACAACCAGCAGTGGTTGAAGAACTAACTGGAGAGTGATCTGCACTCAAAAAATGAAAACCTCACAGACTACAGTGAACACTGCACACAACTGTTCACTAGCTGTGAAAGGCTCCTTTCTGTACTTCTATAGTGTTTGCAACCAATGTATTGTATACGGATGGAAGCGCGTCACACTAATAGATTAGATTTTTTAAAATAGAATGGAGCAGCACCAATTAGTGAAAAATGTGAAGGATGAGGCAGTGACACACACTCAGCAGACTACAACCAGCAGTGGTTGAAGAACTAACTGGAGAGTGATCTGCACTCAAAAAATGAAAAGCTCACAGACTACAGTGAACACTGCAGACAACTGTTCAGTAGCTGTGAAAGGCCCCTTTGTGTACTTCTATAGTGTTTGCAACCAATGTATTGTATACGGATGGAAGCGCGTCACACTAATAGATTAGATTTTTTTCAAATATAATGGAGCAGCACCAATTAGAGAAAAATGTGAAGGATGAGGCAGTGGACACACGCTCAGCAGACTACAACCAGCAGTGGTTGAAGAACTAACTGGAGCGTGATCTGCACTCAAAAAATGAAAACCTCACAGACTACAGTGAACACTGCACACAACTGTTCACTAGCTGTGAAAGGCTCCTTTCTGTACTTCTATAGTGTTTGCAACCAATGTATTGTATACGGATGGAAGCGCGTCACACTAATAGATCACTGTTAATTTCAATTGAATGGAGCTGCACCAATTCCACAAAATAAAATAAAAAAAAAAAGTCACAGAGTGACACGTGCAGATGCCTACAAACAGCGTTGGATGCAGAGCAAACTGCAGCGTCACCTGCACTCTCACACACACACCTTGCACAGAGCTGTTAAAACAACACTGCAAGGCAAAAGGAAGCAACTAGCCTGCCTAAAGCCCAGTACACAAAATCGCAATCTCTAACTGTCCCTCAGAGTCAGCAGAGCAGCGTTCTGTCCCTAACTGAGTTCACAGCACAGTGACGCTAAAATGGCGGCGGCGCCTTTTATAGTGCATTCTGACATCATTTTCAGCAGCCAATCACAGCCATGCCATTAGTTAAGATGACCGCAGCAGTACAGGATGTGCCCACACTTCGTAGGATTACTCATTGGCTGACTAAAATCACATTGCCTCTCAAAGAATTATGGGAACTTCCGATTCCGGTATACGATATAGGAAAATATCTGAACTAAGTATCGGAATTCTGATACAGCGAATATCGGCTGATACCTGATACTTGCGGTATTGGAATGCTCAACACTAGTCACAAATGGATGGAGAGTGGTACACCAATGAGTATTAGCAGGCAACGGTGAAGCATGGCGAAGGTTCCTTACAAGTTTGGAGCTGCATTTCAGCAAATTGATTTGGGGATTTGTCAGAATTAATAGTGTCCTCAATGCTGAGAAATACAGGCAGATACATATCCGATCATTCAACATAATAAGGGGAGGCGTCTAATTGGCTTCAAATTTATTCTGCACCAGGACAATGACCCCAAATATGGAGCCAATGTCATTAAGAACATCTTCAGCGTTAAAGAAGAATAGGGAGTCCTGCAAGTGATAATATGACCACAATAGAGCCCTGATTCCAACATCGAGCCTGTCTAGGATTACATGAAGAGAAATAAGAATTTTTTGCAAATCTATATTGGTGTCCATCAGGTTTCACTGAAGTGTCTGTCATTGTGACATTTAAAATAATGAATTGTCGCTCGGCTATTTTTTTTGCATCAAAATGATTATTTTGTGATTTAAAACTCCACATCAAACCTATTTCACTGTATCAGTTTATTGCTGATTTATATATTTACCATGGATCTCATTTGTTGCCTTGCGAAGGGTGAAATCAACTGCAGATACCCTCAAAAAATAATCATGTCCCTAAAATACACTCTGATTTTTTTCTTGATACAGAATGAAATATTCTAAAGCCGTTCTCTTTTTAAAGTACATTTTGCCTTCATCATTTCCTTCTAAGCTTTTAGCCATTCATTCTATTTCAAGACACGATTGTGTATTGTTGCTGCCCTGGCATAGAAGGTAGCTCCACCAAACATTCTGTCCTGGATACAAATTTTAGTTTACTGATTCACAGTCATCTCAGGATTAGGTGCATTGCCATCAAAAAAAGAAAAACTTTGCATATTTTGTATAGAGAACCGATTAAAGAAAGTGCAAGGCATAGAGATATAAGTAATTATAAAAACCATAATTTTTATTTCAATAACAGTAATAATGGGCAAAAATATACAAGACACAAGACACTCATGGCTGGTAAATGGATTATAAACAGTAAGATATAATAATCCCCCACAAAGAATATTGGATAAATTATGATACAATAGAGAAAATATAGATTCCAAATATGATCTATAAGTTAGACGGATACCAATATAGTTAAGGGTATTATAGTATAACATATATATACCCAGTAATTAACTCAAGTAAGTTTATCAGCGAATAATTGGTAATATAATTTAATAAAATTGAAATGTAGAGTAATGCGCAGTGGCAATAAAAGAGGAAAAGAGTCTTACCAGACCATGGAGAACTGCACCGATGTATGTTTTGCATCTGACGAAGCTGGATGCGAACCGTACGTCAGATAGTACAACTAGTACACCATGAAGATATTGCTCACTCTGTAAAGTAGAACATGAAAAAACATTGGACCTAATTTATCAAAAGTGTCTACAAGAACACAGTTTTCACTGCACACAGCAAACAATCAGACTTCAGCTTTCAATTTTTAAAGAAGGCCTGTCACTTGCCATTATATTATAATTGCTGTAACGGGTCTGGTGGGTGGAACTACTGACGAGACAGGTCAGGTTGGTGGAACCACAAAGCTTTATTATACAAGAGAGTTTACTTGTAAGAGAGCGGGTGGCACCTGGGAAAAGGGCAGGGATTCACGGCAGGAGATATAGGTAGTTTCTGGACAGGCAGGTTTGTCACAGCAAGTGACCAAGGAAGTCTCTGGGCAGGCAGGTTGTAACGGTAAGTAACCGAGGCAGTCTCTGGACAGGCAGGTTGTCACGGCAAGTGACCAAGGCAGTCTCTGGGACAGGCAGGTTGTCACGGCAAGTGACCAAGGCAGTCTCTGGGACAGGCAGGTTGTCACGGCAAGTGACCAAGGCAGTCTCTGGGACAGGCAGGTTGTCACGGCAAGTGACCAGGCAGTCTCTGGGACAGGCAGGTTGTCACGGCAAGTGACCAGGCAGTCTCTGGGACAGGCAGGTTGTCACGGCAAGTGACCAGGCAGTCTCTGGACAGGCAGGTTGTCATGGCAAGTGACCAGGCAGTCTCTGGGACAGGCAGGTTGTCACAGCAAGTGACCAGGCAGACTCTAGACAGGCAGGTATATACGACCTGATATGGTGGAGCCTCCAGGTAGGCTGCAGTCGGATGGCAGATGATCGCTCCCAGGTGAGCAGGCAAGAGCCGGGGATCTCTGCAGATGATGTCCGAACTTCCGGATGGAGCTGCAGTCGGATGGCAGATGATCGCTCCCAGGTGAGCAGGCAAGAGCCGGGGATCTCTGCAGATGATGTCCGAACTTCCGGATGGAGCTGCAGTCGGATGGCAGATGATCGCTCCTAGGTGAGCAGGCAAGAGCCGGGGATCTCTGCAGATGACGTCCGAACCTCTGGGTGGAACTGCAGACGGATGGCAGACAGGCAAGCCGACAGGTAACAGGCAGGAAACTGGAATCAGGAGCTGATGGCTGAAACAGAGTTAGACTGCACAGGAACAACATTGCTCGGGCACCTACATTAAGGAGGAAGCCCTTAATATAGGGTGGAGTCCTCCAGCATTGGCTGGAGACTGATTTGGAAAATGCGCGCGGCTCCTTTAAGAGCGGGGGAGGGTGCGGGCGCGCGCCCTAAGGCAGTAGCAGGGAAGGAGCGCGCGGGACCAGCAGGGCGGAAGGAGAGCGCCGAGGACAGGTGAGGAGAGCGACGTCCCTGTCTGGCAGCAGGCAGGGACGCGGGCGCTACAGTACCCCCCCCTCTAGGCCCCCCCTTCTTTAGGCCAGAAAGAAATTTAGCTAGGATAAGAGGGGCATGGATGTTCTCCCGAGGCTCCCAGTTTCTCTCCTTAGGACCAAACCCTTCCAATCCACCAAAAAATAAGTCTTTCTTCCTACCCTTTTTGTGGCCAGAATGTTCTCTACCTCAAATTCATCATCAGCAGACACTGGAGCAGGAGGTGTACCTGTAGACTTAAAAAAAGAGTTAAGAACCACAGGTTTGAGGAGAGATACATGAAAAGAATTAGGAATTCTCAAATTGGCCGGGAGTTTCAATTTATAGGACACCGGATTGATCTGACTGATGATCTCAAAAGGACCGATGAACCGAGGACCTAACTTGTAGGACGGAATTTTGAGTCGAACATATTTGGACGAAAGCCAGACTTTGTCCCCAGGACGGAATTGAGGAGGATCCAGACGTTTTTTGTCAGCATGTCTTTTCATGCGCTCGGAAGACTGAATGAGTGCGGACCGGGTACTCTCCCAGATGGAGGAGAATTCTCTAACTAGAGATTCCGCAGCTGGATTGTCCACAGAGATGGAAACAGGGACAGGGATCCGAGGGTGCTGACCGAAGACTACAAAAAACGGAGACTTGGTGGAAGATTCGCTCTCATGATTATTGTAGGAGAATTCGGCCCAAGGCAGGAGCTCCACCCAGTCAGAATGGTGGGCATTAACGAAATGTCGAAGATAACTGGTCAAATTCTGATTTATTCGTTCAACTTGTCCATTGGACTGTGGGTGGTAAGCGGAGGAAAAATCCAGGGTGACGTCTAGCAACTTACAAGTGGCTCTCCAGAAACGTGAGGTGAACTGAACCCCACGATCCGACACAATGTGACGAGGCAGACCATGAAGACGGAAGATGTGGCGGATAAAGTCTTTAGCCAACTCGGGTGCAGACGGGAGACCTGGCAGAGGAATGAAGTGAGCCATCTTGGAAAAAGCGGTCAGCGACCACCCAAATGACCGTACAACCGGCAGAGACGGGCAGATCTGTTATGAAGTCCATGGCTATATGCTGCCAGGGGGCAGCGGGTACAGGAAGCGGAAGAAGACGGCCGGTAGGCAGGTGTCTCGGAACTTTGTTGCGGGCACAGGAAACACAGGCAGAAACAAAGTCTATTACGTCTTTGTGCAGGGTAGGCCACCAATAATGCCGGGTAATGAGTTGGAGGGTCTTTCTTTGACCAGCGTGGCCAGCGAGTTTAGACGAGTGACCCCAATGTAGGATTCTCTTCCGATCGGTTTCTGATACGAACGTCTTACCAGGAGGGAGACGATTTAGACTCACGGGAGCCACCTGCATCACTCTGGCGGGATCGATGATATGTTTAGGCTCATCTTCGAGATCCGACACCAGGAAAGACCGGGACAAGGCATCCGCCTTGACGTTTTTGTCAGCTGGGCGAAAATGCAAAGAAAATCGAAGCGGGCAAAAAACAAGGACCACCGGGCTTGATGAGGATTAAGTCTCTGTGCCTGCTGGAGGTATGCCAGATTTTTGTGGTCCGTGTAGATGATTACCGGATGAAGAGCCCCTTCGAGTAAGTAACGCCACTCCTCCAATGCCAACTTAATGGCCAATAGCTCTCGATCTCCTATGGAGTAGTTGCGCTCGGAGGAGGAGAAGAGTTTGGAGAAGAAACCGCAGGATACCATCCTCCCGGATGGCGATTTTTGGGTAAGAACCGCTCCGGCTCCAGCAGAGGAAGCGTCCACCTCCAGGAAGAACTGCTTGTTGCCATCCGGGCGATGCAGCACTGGAGCGGAAGAGAAGGCCTGTTTCAGAGAAAGGAAGGCCTCCTCTGCTTCGGGCGTCCACTGTTTGGGGTTAGCATCCTTGCGAGTGAGCGCTGAGATTGGAGCAGTCCTGGAAGAGAAGTGCGGTATGAAGAGACGGTAATAGTTGGCAAATCCCAGGAACCGCTGAATGGCCTTCAACCCCTCCGGTCGGGGCCACTTCTCGATGGCAGACAATTTCTCCGGATCCATTCGTAGGCCTGTCTGAGAAATGATGTAGCCCAGAAACGGAAGCGATGTCTGCTCAAAGAGGCACTTCTCATATTTGGCGAAGAGGTGATTCTGCCTGAGCCTGAGCAGAACCTGACGAACATCCCTCCGGTGAGACTGAAGATCCGGAGAGAAGACCAAGATGTCGTCAAGGTACACCACAACGCAGGAATAGAGGAGGTCCCGGAAGATGTCGTTGACCAACTCCTGAAAGACTGCTGGAGCATTACAGAGACCAAAGGGCATCACCAAGTACTCGTAGTGCCCGTCCCGGGTGTTGAATGCCGTCTTCCATTCATCTCCTCGACGGATACGAACCAGGTTGTATGCTCCACGAAGATCTAGTTTGGTGAAGACTCTAGCCCCTCTAAGACGATCAAACAGTTCTGGAATGAGCGGAAGAGGGTACTTATTCTTCACCGTGATCGAATTTAGTCCTCTGTAGTCAATACAGGGACGGAGAGATCCGTCTTTCTTTTTAACGAAGAAGAAACCTGCTCCCGCTGGGGAGGTAGATTTCCGGATGAATCCCTTTGCTAAGTTCTCCTCGATATATTCGGACATCGACCTGGTCTCAGCAGCAGACAACGGGTAAAATACGCCCACGGGGAGGCGTAGTACCGGGCAACAGGTCAATCGGGCAATCATATGGTCTATGCGGGGGTAATGTCTCTGCTTCCTTTTTATTGAAGACATCAGCAAATGACCAATATGGAATCGGGAGTCCAGGTAGATTAGCAGGTGTAGGAGAAGAATAGACAGGATGAACAGGCACCAGACATGTTTTATGACAGTCCTGTCCCCAGCGAAGAACCTCTCCATTCTGCCAGTCGAGCACAGGTGCATGTTTTTGGAGCCAAGGCAGACCTAGTAAGAGAGCATGAGAGAGTCCAGGTAAAACATGAAACGAGATGCTCTCAGAATGCAACATTCCCACCTGCAGGGTTATGACTTCGGTGATAAGTCGGATGGGACGAGGTAGGAGGCCCCCATCCACAGCAGCAACAGATACAGGTTCAACAAGAGGTTTGGTGGGAATGTGATACTTCTCTACTAGAGCCTGTGACACGAGATTCCCAGCTGCTCCAGAATCAAGTTGGGCCATTTCGAAGTGGCGGTTCTTACCGATCAGAATTGAAACCGACAGCAGCAGGGATGAAGAGGATTTATTTTTGTCTAGATTGACCTCTCCGAGCGAACCTAGACACAGGTGTTTTCCCGACTTCTCCGGACAGGTTTGGATCCAGTGCTCCTTACTGCCGCAGTAGAAGCAACTTTTCTCGGCACGGCGTGAGTCCTGACGGGCTTTGACCATCTTGGTCTGGTCGACCTGCATAGGCTCAGCAGTGTGCACCTGAGGAGAAACGGAAGAGGTTATAGATCTCTGACACGAGGGTGCAAGATGGGAAAACTCTTTTTTACGGGTGATCTCTTTGGCTCGTTCCTGGAACCGTAGATCAATTCGATTGGCAAGATTTATTAAATCATCAAGCGAGGTTGGAATGTCCCGACCGGCAAGTTCGTCTTTAATACGGCCGGACAGACCCTCCCAGAAGACCGAAATTAGAGCTTCATTGTCCCAAGCTAGTTCTGAGGCTAAAGTCCGGAACCGTATGGCATATTGACCAACGGTGAAACTCTCCTGACGGAGACGCAGCAGAGATGATGCAGAGGAAGTCTTCCGTCCAGGTTCGTCGAATACCTTCCGGAAGGCCGAGAGAAACGCAGGCAGGTCAGACACCAGAGGATCCTCTCTCTCCCAGAGAGGGTTAAGCCAGGCCAGGGCCTCTCCAGTGAGATGGGACATGATGAAGGCAACTTTGGCCCGGTCAGAATTAAACTGGTGTGCCAGGAGTTCAAAATGCAGGGTGCACAGATTAATGAAACCCCGAGCCAGAGCAGGATCGCCTCCAAACCTAGGAGGAGCTGACAGTCGGGGTCCGGGAATGGAAACCACGGAATTGGGAATCAGCGGGACTGACGGATTATGAGTCATGGCTCCAGCGATGGTTGCTAGTGATGATTTCAGAGTGTCCAGACGGGATTTGACGTTCCGCAGGTGACCCAGGATGGCCTCCTGTTGAGACCTCTGGCGAGACAGCTCATGACACAGTTCCGGGAGTGAAGGGGTTTGGGTGCCACCAGGTTCCATGGCCCGAGCAAACTGTAACGGGTCTGGTGGGTGGAACTACTGACGAGACAGGTCAGGTTGGTGGAACCACAAAGCTTTATTATACAAGAGAGTTTACTTGTAAGAGAGCGGGTGGCACCTGGGAAAAGGGCAGGGATTCACGGCAGGAGATATAGGTAGTTTCTGGACAGGCAGGTTTGTCACAGCAAGTGACCAAGGAAGTCTCTGGGCAGGCAGGTTGTAACAGTAAGTAACCGAGGCAGTCTCTGGACAGGCAGGTTGTCACGGCAAGTGACCAAGGCAGTCTCTGGGACAGGCAGGTTGTCACGGCAAGTGACCAAGGCAGTCTCTGGGACAGGCAGGTTGTCACGGCAAGTGACCAAGGCAGTCTCTGGGACAGGCAGGTTGTCACGGCAAGTGACCAGGCAGTCTCTGGGACAGGCAGGTTGTCACGGCAAGTGACCAGGCAGTCTCTGGGACAGGCAGGTTGTCACGGCAAGTGACCAGGCAGTCTCTGGACAGGCAGGTTGTCATGGCAAGTGACCAGGCAGTCTCTGGGACAGGCAGGTTGTCACAGCAAGTGACCAGGCAGACTCTAGACAGGCAGGTATATACGACCTGATATGGTGGAGCCTCCAGGTAGGCTGCAGTCGGATGGCAGATGATCGCTCCCAGGTGAGCAGGCAAGAGCCGGGGATCTCTGCAGATGATGTCCGAACTTCCGGATGGAGCTGCAGTCGGATGGCAGATGATCGCTCCCAGGTGAGCAGGCAAGAGCCGGGGATCTCTGCAGATGATGTCCGAACTTCCGGATAGAGCTGCAGTCGGATGGCAGATGATCGCTCCTAGGTGAGCAGGCAAGAGCCGGGGATCTCTGCAGATGACGTCCGAACCTCTGGGTGGAACTGCAGACGGATGGCAGACAGGCAAGCCGACAGGTAACAGGCAGGAAACTGGAATCAGGAGCTGATGGCTGAAACAGAGTTAGACTGCACAGGAACAACATTGCTCGGGCACCTACATTAAGGAGGAAGCCCTTAATATAGGGTGGAGTCCTCCAGCATTGGCTGGAGACTGATTTGGAAAATGCGCGCGGCTCCTTTAAGAGCGGGGGGAGGGTGCGGGCGCGCGCCCTAAGGCCAGTAGCAGGGAAGGAGCGCGCGGGACCAGCAGGGCGGAAGGAGGGCGCCGAGGACAGGTGAGGAGAGCGACGTCCCTGTCTGGCAGCAGGCAGGGACGCGGGCGCTACAATTGCTTTATCTAGTGTAAATGATGCTGTTCTCCTCAATCTGGTGTTGTTGTTTTTTTTCTTCTGTGCCTCTTCTTTTCTGAGATATGGCCTTCTTTGTATGTAATCTAGTCTTGTTAGCCAGAGGGGTTTGATCCTCATGAAGATGCCCACTTGGCTAACTTGTAAGGATTACATTCAAGAATGGGCTGCCATTTATGAGTAACTGAAAACCACTGCATTTAGACCAGGTAATATTACTGTTACTCACCTGTCTTGACTAGAATACTCGGCTTTGCTAGTCCAGGATTACCTGGCAAACACCTTTGATGACATCAGCCAAGCCCTTTTCAGACCTGTTCAGACCACTAGGGAGTAGAGCACCCACATATTATATGCTTTTCCAGACATTTTCCTCATCTTCTACTTGCCTCTGCAGTGGCAAAGTGTCTACCATTGCTGCAAATTCTATCTGCAATCCAGTAACCAGCTACTATTTTTAAGTTAAGTGCTACTAATCCTGGTGCTATTTCATCCTGGTGCTAATTCACTTTTAGCTCTACTGTGTCAAGCTAAAGCCCCAAAAAGAAAAAAGTATTCTCGGAGTGATGCCTTTATTGGATAAGCAGAAAAAATATGTTTGCAAGCTTTCAGATCAAAGGGGCTCCTTCTTCTCTGAAACTTTACCTTCATCTCCGCAAACTTACTGATTCACACCTACCATCTAGCCTGGAAACAACACAGGGCAAATGCCTTTTCCAGGTTCTTTGATCCATGTAAGGTCTTTAAAGGGAATCTGTCACCCCATTTTTGCCCTATAAGCTGCGGCCACCGCCATCAGGGGCTTATCTACAGCATTCTGGAATGCTGTAGATAAGCCCCCGATGTCACCTGAAAGTGAAGAAAAACGAGTTAGGTTATACTCACCCAGGGGTGTTCCGCCGTCCGGTCGGGTCCGGAGGGAGTCGCAGTCCGTTTCGGCGCCTCCCATCTTGTAGCGAAGCCGGCCTCTTCTTTCCATCCCGTCGCGGCTCCAGCGCAGGCGCTCTGCTTTGCCCTGGTGAGGGCAGAGCAGAGTACTACAGTGTGCAGGCGCTGGGAAATGTCAGAGAGGTCCGGCGCCTGCCCACTGTAGTGGCCGCAGCTTATAGGGCAAAAATGGGGTGACAGATTCCCTTTAAAGATATACCTTCACATATAATTGAACCAGAATGTATTCTTGTTCCTATTTCTTTGTCTGCTAATTCTCCACCTAAAAGGACATATTCTCATCTGTAAAGCACGTCGCCGGCAAATCTTACATTGGGCCCATTCTTTTCTTCTCTCTGACTGTACTTCTTTCCAATTTCTATGGTTGGCCTAAAAGGAACCAAAATATTGAAGAGTGGCATCTTATCCTTACTGCGCTCATGTCAAGTGCCTTTCTGTCCTCATCAGCTTCTTCCTATTTCACAAGATACTTTGGGGAGATTTACATGGTCTTTGCTAGAGATCTTCCTGATGTGCAAAGATTCACTACCATCTGTGTGTTCTGATTTTCTATAATGTCTTAATTTTTTCCATTATCTGGACTAACATGTGCTCCAACTGGCCCAAATAATGTTTAAACACATTTTCTGGTTCTATTGTCTTCCAGCTAATAGTGTTTTGTAGAGTTGAGCGAAACAGGTTGGTCAGATTCATAACTCGCCGACTTTCGCCAAAGTCGGGTTTCGCCGAGCGAAACCCGACCATAGCGTGAAGTCGGCCATGCGGTCGTCGACCCGAGCGCCAAAGTCGGTTTTCCCATAATGCTTGCAGGCGCCTTTTTTCAGCCAATGAACAAGGACGTACACTGTGGGCAATGAGATGACATGAGCAGCGTCCACCACCATCTTAGAGAAGGGCTTTGCAGTGATTGGCTTGCTTTGGGGGGCGTCATAGTGTCTATAAAAGCCCTCACTGCCGACCTCCATTTTACTTCTGCCGATCTTAACAGTAGGAGAGGTTGCTGACGCTGTTTATCAGTAAGGAGAGAGCTAGGGCTGATAGCAATTGTGCTGTACAGTTAGTGTGCAGTGACAGGGGAGGATTTTCTTGTGCGCAGCAGCGCTGGTAATTAGGCTGCCTGCCAGTGACAGGGGAGGATTTTCTTGTGTGCAGCAGCGCTGGTTATTAGGCTGCCTGCTAGCTGTATTGCTATGTCTACACTGCTGTGCAGACTGCTTTTTACACAGCACTAATAGTTTTATTCTTTTTTTCTGCACAGTTACCGAGCGTTCATTTTTTCCCACACCGTATAGAGCTGTACGCTCCTCACACACTACCGTGTACCGGCTGGTATCAAGGACAAATACTGACTCTGGAAATATATACGGAGATTTACAATTACCCCTACACTGTATACAGCTGTACCCTTCTGATACAGTACCCTTTTTCTGCTTTTTATATTCTGGTCTAATCCATTCTGAGCCTGTGAGTGTCTGTGTGTGACTCCGGAAATATATACGGATATTTACAATTACCCCTACACTGTATACAGCTTTACGCTTCTGATACAGTACCCTTTTTCTGCTTTTTATATTCTGGTCTAATCCATACTGAGCCTGTTAGCGTCTGTGTGTAACTCCGGAAATATATACGGAGATTTAAATTTCACCCTATACAATATACACCTGGTATCTTCTGATACAGTACATTTTTTCTGCCTTTTGTATTACGGTCAAATCCATACTGAGAGGGCGTCTGTGTGTGACTCTGGAAATATATACGGAGATTTAAATTTTCCCCTATACTATATACACCTGGTATCTTCTGATACAGTACCTTTTTTCTGCCTTTTGTATTACGGTCAAATCCATACTGAGAGAGCATCTTTGTGCGACTCCGGAAATATATACGGAGATTTAAATTTTACCCTATGCTATATACTCCTGGTATCTTCTGATACAGTATCTTTTTTTTCTGCCTTTTCTATTATAGTCAAATCCATACTGAGAGAGCGTGTTGTGAATGTTTTAGAAATGAATTCTGAGCAGAAGCTCCCTCTGGTGGTTACAAATGGTGCTAAACCATTCAATGAGGATTGGCAATCAGGAATCACAGACTGGCTGGATATAGGGGAGGTTTCCCCCATCATGGTTGCCGGTGATCAATTGTTCTTGTCTCAACGTTGTTTCCTGGTCCACTTGGAAGCTTGCTGAGTCTTACCTCTTCTCCTGCTCTCAGATAAGATATTTTCTGTTTTTTGTTTTTGTGCTTTCCATTTGCATATTTCTCTGCATTTCTGTGAGGTTGGCCAGTTTCCCCTCCCCAGGGGGCTTGGGCTCCTCTCGGTTCCTCTGGAGCCACTGTTGTTTGTTCATTTGCCTTTTCCAGTTTTTTCAGTGGCTGCGGCTTAGTTTTGTTACACCAGAGAACTAGTTTAGGTGGTAGAGGTCGTGTGATCTCAGGTGTTTTTGCAAATAGTAGCGTTGGCTTTTTTTAGGGTTTTTTTTGGATTGCAGTAAGTATCCTTCCTATCCTTTTCTGTCTAGGCAGATTGGGCCCCAGCGTTTGCTCATACTATTTTCTGTCTGTGTCTGTATTTCCTCTTGTCTAACCGCCATTACATGTTTTGGGGCTTCCTATGTTCTTTGGGGATCTGCTCCGGGGTAGATAGCTTTCCTCTTTCTATCTTTAGGTGTAGTTAGCCTCTCAGGCTGTGACGAGGCATCTAGGACCAATGTAGGAACGCTCCACGGCTGCCTTTAGTTGTGGTGGTTAGTCAGGGTACTGCAATCCAGTAGATTCCAACCTCTCTGGTGTATTGCCCGTTTTTGCCTGCTCTCCTCAGCTACCAAAATATAACAGAGCGTCTGTGTGTGACTCCGGAAATATACACAGAGATTTAAATTTTACCCTATACTATATACACCTGGTATCTTCTGATACAGTACGTCTTTTCTGCTTTTTGTATTCTGGTCAAATCCATACTGAGTGAGCGTTTGTGTGTGACTCCGGAAATATATACGGAGATTTACAATTACCCCTACACTGTATACAGCTTTACGCTTCTGATGCAGTACCCTTTTTCTGCTTTTTATATTCTGGTCTAATCCATACTGAGCCTGTGAGCGTCTGTGTGTGACTCCAGAAATATATACGGAAATTTAAATTTTCCCCTTCACCGTATACAGCTGTATGCTTCTGATACAGTACCATATATCTGCTGGTATTTTTGGTACATTTTCCCAAACACGAGGAAGTATGGTGGAAGAGGCCGTGGACGTTGGCGGGGGGGGGGGGGGGCAGCTGGTACTGATGGTGGTGGTGGTGCATCTGCTGGTAGTGCCAAAAGCACAATAGCACCTAAGGCAGGAGGTGTTGAGCCTGCGTCATCGTCTGGCTCCAGAAGACCTGGAAGACTCCCTTTTCTTGGAGTAGGTAAACCGCTTTTAAAGCCGGAGCATCAGGAACAGGTTTTGGCTTACATTGCCGAAACAGCCTTCAGCTCTATCGCCTTCTCTTCTGAAGTTTCGAAAAATGCAAGCACTGAGTCGTCAGTGCAGGCTCCTGGTCAGGAACAACACCTTTCCTTGTGTCCTTCACCCCCACCAAAAGTGAAGGATGCGGCAGGCCACACTTCAGACTACTCCATGGAGCTCTTTTCACATACCATGCCTGGGTTATCAAGTCAAATCCTGAATTCCCCAGTCCAAAATGAATCTGACATGGAGTGCACTGATGCACAGCCACTGCTATATGATTCTGCTGGTACATTCACCCAGAGCACTACATTGCCCTCGCAGTCTACTGAGCCAGAATCTGACCCTGATGAAACTCAGGTGCCCCTTCCTGCATACTATACCACCTTACACGGTGACACAGAGGAAGGTGCAGATGAAATTGAAGAGGAGGTGATGGATGACCAAGTTGTTGACCCGGATTGGCATCCATTGGGGGAAGAGGGTGCTGCTGGCAATAGCTCAGAAGAGGAGGAGGAGCCGCAGCAGGCATCGACATCGCAGCTGCGATTATCTGGCCGTCCCGTAGCAGTCCAAAAACATGTTAAAAAAGCAAAAAGAGTTGCAGGACAGCTTGGCCAGACGGTCAAATTAGCAAAGCGTGCAAGCCCAGAAAATTTATCCCATAGTAGGAAGAGTGCAGTGTGGCACTTTTTTGACCAAAATCCTATTGATGAGGCAAAGGTTATCTGTAGGAAGTGTGGAAGGACCTTTAGCCGAGGGAAAAATCTCCGAAATTTGAATACCAGTTGCATGCTTAGACATTTAAACACCATGCACTTGGAAGCATGGATGGACTACAAAACCTCAGATAGCACATGTGCACCTGCTCCGACAGAAGGTAGCCAGCAACGCTACATCGCTTCCCCCACTGTAAGCCCACCGGTTAGCACACCACCAGCAAGAAATGTTGAGGTGTCATCACAAGGCCAAAGCAGTCAGGGAATCACAATGTTTTTGCAACTAAAGACTGAATCAAGGCCATCACCACCACCACCACCATCACCAACCCCCTCTCAGTCTGCCATGTCCACTGCTAGTTCCACCATATGCAGCTCTCAAGTCCAACTCACCCTAGCAGACACTCTGAGTAGGACAAGAAAGTACTCATCCTCTCATCCGCATACACTGGCTTTGAACTCCTACATTACCAAACTGATCTCATTAGAGATGATGCCCTTCCGTTTGGTTGAAAGCGCAGCGTTCCGAGAGCTCATGGCCTCCGCTGTCCCATGCTATGACCTACCCTGTCGGCACTTCTTTTCTAGAAAAGCTATCCCTGCCCTCCACCTGCATGTGAAAGACCGCATTGTCCATGCACTCAAACAATCAGTGCAAAGATGCACCTCACAATAGATGCATGGGCCAGTAGGCATGGCCAGAGCCGTTACGTGTCCATCATGGCGCACTGGTTAATGTGGTGGATGCAGGGTCCACAGGGGACAGGGGCGGTGGGACAGTGCTGCCTAGCCCACGGTACAGGCAGCAGTTGGCTGTAGGCGTTCGGCCCTCCTCCTCCACAAGCGAAAGCTCGTCGACAGAGCGCAGTCACACGAGCATTCCATCCGAAGCTGCCAGTGTTGCACACGAGGTGTCCCACTATCGAACAGCTAGTGGTAAGCGTCAGCAGGCTGTTTTAAAGATGATGTCTTTGGGCGACAACAGACACACCACGGAAGTACTGGCCGACTACTTGCAGCGAGAAACTGAGTCATGGCTGGGCAGTCTACATCTTTATCCAGGCAAGGTAGTCAGTGATAACGGCCGTAATTTTGTGGCGGCCATAGTCCTGGCAAAACTCAGACACATACCTTGCCTGGCTCACACCTTGAACCTGGTGGTGCAGTGCTTCATAAATAATTATCCAGAGTTACCAGTCCTGCTCCATAAGGTGCGAAGACTGTGCTCGCACATCCGTCGCTCGCCCATAGACTCCAGTCGTATGCAGAGGCTGCAGCGATCGCTCCACCTCCCCAAGCACCGCCTAATCATAGAAGTTGCAACAAGGTGGAACTCCACCATGCACATGGTTGAGAGGCTGTGCGAACAGAGGCAGGCTGTAATGCATTTGTGGGAGGATACACGGGCAGGCAGTTTGAGGGCAGACATCCAGTTGTCGGGTGTGCAGTGGTCAAAGCTGAAAGACCTCTGTAAAGTCCTTCAGTGTTTTGAGGAATGCACACGGCTGGTAAGCATAGACGACGCCATCATAAGCATGAGCATCCCACTTATGCGTCTGCTCATGCAAACTTTGACACACATTAAGGATCAGGCATCTGCAGTGGAGGAGGAAGAGGAGGAGGAGGAGGGAAGCCTTGATGACAGTCAGCCATTGTCTGCTCAGGGAACTGTCCTGGACGAGGTGGAGGAAGAAGAGGAGGAAGATGAGGGGGATGATTACTTTAGGAAGGAGGATGCTTCTCAGGGGGCAATAGAAAATGTTGGCTTGCCAAGGTCAGGTACAGGGTTTGTGCGTGACTGGAGGGATGTGGATTTGGCAGAAAGTGCTCCTCCACCCACCACTGGCAGTGCATCATTGACACCTGGAACATTGGCCCATATGTGTGATTATGTCTTGCGGATCCTAAAAAGAGACCCCCGTATTGCCAAAATTATGAAGGATGACGACTACTGGTTGGCCAGCATCCTCGATCCACGCTATAAAGGCAAATTACAGAACATCATGCCACAGGAGAAACTAGAGCTGATATTGGCGATCAAACAAGCAACTCTGTAACTGTTTGAGACAGGGGTTTCATGACCATGTTGTGGACTGATTTCTCGAGTACTGCTCACACGACTGTTAATGCTGAATTGGTTGCAACAGACAGGAAACAGCAGTTGTCAACTATGGTACAAAATTACCTCTCCTCTCCTATCTATGTTCTCCCTCACAGTTCATTCCCCTTTGATTACTGGGCCTGTAAACTGGACACCTGGCCTGAAATTGGTACAATATGCCTTACAGGAGCTCGCTTGCCCTGCTGGTAGTGTGCTATCAGAAAGAGTCTTCAGTGCTGCTGGATCAATCCTGACAGAAAGAAGGACCCGGCTGTCGACCCAAAATGTAGGTGATCTCACCTTCATTAAAATGAACCATGCCTGGGTTTCAAAGGATTTTGTACCACCTTCCCCTGATAACACATAGGTTGCCAGCAAAATGGCTCGCTTTGTCCTCCTCTTCCTCCGACTTCTCCAATTCCTCCATTTGCAGCTACTGAATGTCCAGCCTACACCTCAACATATGCCAGTTTTTCCACCTCCCTAACTGGGCTGTACCCCCCCCCCCAGGGCCAGCGTCAGCACCTGGCGCACCCGGGCAAGTGCCGGGACCCTGAGCAGGTGGGGGGCCACTCGCCGCCAGAGACACCGGCGTACTATGAGGGGCCCTGTGCCAGTGACGTCGCCCATGAGTGGGCACCCCTGCTTGCTCAGGGCCCCAGCACTTGCAATACTTACCTCTCCCTGCTCCACCGCTGTGACATCTTCCGCGTTTCCTGACAATGACATTCAGGTCAGACAGTGCGATGACGTCATGTCTGTGCGCCCTCTGCCTAAACAGTCACAGTGCAGAGAGCTGGAAGATGGCGACGCTGAGGAGTCCAGAGTAGAGCAGTGCCCAGTGAGGAGAGGTATTTCATTTTTTTTATTGTTTGGAGCAATATATGGGGACCATTATACAGTCATGGACAAAAGTTTTGAGAATGACACAAATATTAATTTTTACAAAGTCTACTGCTTCACTTTTTCTAATGGCAATTTGCATATACTCCAGAATGTTATAAAGAGTGATCAGCTTAACAGCAATTACTTGCAAAGTCAATATTTGGCTAGAAAATTAACTTTATCCCCAAAACACATTTCAACATAATTGCAGCCCTGCCTTAAAAGGACTAGCTAACCTCTTTTCAGTGATTGCTCCATTAACACAGGTGTGGGTGTTGATGAGGACATGGCTGGAGATCAATTTGTCATGATTAAGTAAGAATGACACCACTGGACACTTTTAAAGGAGGCTGGTGCTTGGCATCATTGTTTCTCTTCTGTTAACCATGGTTATCTCTAAAGAAACACATGCAGTCATCATTGCAATGCACAAAAATGGCCTAACAGGGAAGAGTATCGCAGCTAGAAAGATTGCACCTCAGTCAACAATCTATCGCATCATCAAGAACTTCAAGGAGAGAGGTTCCATTGTTGCCAAAAAGGCTCCAGGGCGCCCAAGAAAGACCAGCAAGCGCCAGGACCGTCTCTTAAAAGTGTTTCAGCTGCGGGATCGGGCTACCAGCAGTGCAGAGCTTGCTCAGGAATGGCAGCAGGCAGGTGTGAGTGCATCTGCATGCACTGTGAGGTGGAGACTCTTGGAGCAAGGCCTGGTCTCAAGGAGGGCAGCAAAGAAGCCACTTCTCTCCAGAAAAAACATCATGGACAGACTGATATTCTGCAAAAGGTACAGGCAGTGGACTGCTGAGGACTGGGGTAAAGTTATTTTCTCTGATGAATCCCCTTTTCGATTGTTTGGGACATCAGGAAAACGCCTCATTCGGAGAAGACAAGGTGAGCGCTACCACCAGTCTTGTCTCATGCCAACTGTTAAGCATCCTGAAACCATTCATGTGTGGGGTTGCTTCTCAGCCAAGGGAATCAGCTCTCTCACAGTCTTGCCTAAAAACACAGCCATGAATAAAGAATGGTACCAGAATGTCCTCCAAGAGCAACTTCTCCCAACCCTCCAAGAGCAGTTTGGCGATCAACAATGCCTTTTCCAGCATGATGGAGCACCTTGCCATAAAGCAAAGGTGATACTAAATGGTTCAGGGAACAAAACATAGAGATTTTGGGTCCATGGCCTGGAAACTCCCCAGATCTTAATCCCATTGAGAACTTGTGGTCAATCATCAAGAGACGGGTGGACAAACAAAAACCTAAAAATTCTGACAAAATGAAAGCATTGATTGTGCAAGAATGGACTGCTATCAGTCAGGATTTGGTCCAGAAGTTGATTGAGAGCATGCCAGGGAGAATTGCAGAGGTCCTGAAGAAGAAGGGTCAACACTGCAAATATTGACTTGCTGCATTAACTCATTCTAACTGTCAATATAAGCTTTTGTTACTCATATGTTTGCAATTATATTTCTGTCTGTGATAAAAACATCTGTCAAACACACATAAAAACCAGAGGGCAGCAGATCATGTGAAAATATAATATTTGTGTCATTCTCAAAACTTTTGGCCATGACTGTACACTGGAGAATTATATATGGGGCCCATCCTACACTTGAGCATCATAGATAGGGCCCATTATACACTGGAGCATCATATGGGGCCCATTATATATGGAGCATTATATAGGCCCATCATACACTGGAGCATCATCCATGGGGCCCATCATATACTGGAGCATCATATGGGGCCCATCATATACTAGAACATGATATGTGGTTCATTATTTATGGGGCATCACATGGAGCCCATTATATATGGAGCATTATATGAGGACCATTATATTTGGAGCATTATATGGGGCTCATCATACACTGCAGCATCATATATGGGGCCCATAATACACTGGAGCATCATATGGGGCCCATTATATATAGAGCATTATATAGGCCCATCACACACTGGAGCATCATCCATGGGGCCCATAATACACTGGAGCATCATATGGGGCCCATTATGTATGGAACATTATATACGTACATCATACACTGGAGCATCATCCATGGGGCCCATAATATACTGGAGCATCATATGGGGCCCATAATATACTGGAGCATTATATAGGCCCATCATACACTGGAGCGTCATCCATGGGGCACATCATACACTGGAGCATGATATACGGGCCCATTATACACTGGAACATCATATGGGGCCCATTATATATGGAGCATTATATAGGCCCATCATACACTGGAGCATCATATGGGGCCCATCATATACTAGAGCATATATGGGGTTCATTATTTATGGGGCATCACGTGGAGCCCATTATATTTGGAGCATTATAAATGGGGACCATTATATTTGGAGCATTTTATGGGGCTCATCATACACTGGAACATTATATATGGGGCCCATCATGTACTAGAGCATCATATGGGGTTCATTATTTATGGGGCATCACATGGAGCACATTATATATGGAGATCATATGGAGCACATATGGGGCCTATTCTGTATGGAGCATTATATGGAGCCCATTCTGTATGGCGCACTATGTGGTGCCCATAATACTGTATGGAGGACTATACTGTCCGGTTTTTGAGCTATTGTAGAATTTACAATAGATATCACTCATGTAATGTAAGAAGTGAAGTATTTGTCATTGTACTATACCTATATTTCTCTGCCGTATCGGAGCATCATGAATTGTGGTATGTGTTAAAGGGGCCCACTGACACTCTTTCGCCCAGGGCACACGTAAACCTGGAGCCAGCCCTGCCCCCCCCCCAACTTTAGCCAAATAACCCCCAGTTTTCAATGTGTAACTATTATTATAAAAAGTAAATTAAAGTTGACAAGCTTAAGTAATAAGAATTGATGTCGTTGTCATTGAAATGGGCACTGTAGGTGTGTTTACTGTCCACTGACTGCCGACTTTTCTTCCCCATTGACTTGCATTGAGTTTCATGTTTTAGTCGGACCTTCGACTTTTGCCGATAGTGGGCCGATTTCGTTCGACTCGACTTTTGGGAAAGTCGGATGGTCCGAAACCTGTCTCCATCCTCCAGGAGGCAAAGTCGCTCATCTCTAGTGTTTTAGACAATGACATGCAATTTGCTTTCATGTTCTGGAGGGCACCTGCAAGAGATATAAAAAATCTTTAGAATTTTTCTGTCTATCAAATCCCAAGTATTGGCCAAACTGAAAGGATTAATCACTTCACAATTTCCATTCAATTTGCTTTTTGGGGGCGAATTTGCCCAATTCAGTTTCTGAGCCTTTGGGGAAATCTCACTTTGTCTCAGTCTTTAGAAATGAGCCTTATCTTCCTCCACCAATTGCATCAAAAAGTCAACTTCCTGCTCTGAATAGCATACTAAGGGCCCCATCTCACATAGCGACACACCAGCGATCCAGACAACGATCAGGATCTCTGGTGTGTCGCTACATGATCGCTGCTGAGCTGCCAAACAGGCAGCTCAGGCAGCGATCAGGACAGCAACACTTCGGGTAACATCGCCTAGTTACCCGCAGTGTACGTTGGATACCAGCCTGCTGATGCAGGGAGCTGGTAACCAAGGTACACGTCGGTTTTCCAGGCCCTGCGCGACACCTGGAAACCCGACGTGTACCTTGGTTACCAGCTCCCCTGCAGCAGCGCGCTGGTATCCAACGTACTCGTCGGGTTTCCAGGCACAGCCCCGCGCCTGGAAACCCGATGTGTACCTTGGTTACCAGTAGATCGCTGGTCTCCTGCCTGCCATACACAGCAATGCGTGCTGGCCAGCGGGAGACCAGCGATCAAAAAAAAGTTCTGGCATTTCTGACACGACCAGCGATTCACAGCAGGGGCCTAATCGCTGGTATGTGTCAGACATAGCGAATCGCTGCTGAGATCGCTGTTTAGCAGCGATCTCGCTATGTGAGACGGGGCCCTTAGGCTAGTTTCACATTTGCGGTTGAGTCTGCAGTGTATCGTCCACAACTGCAAACGCATGCAAAAACGCAAGCAAACGCATGCATGCGTTTGCGGTGCGGACGATAGGCAAGTGCTATTTTCCCGGCAAATTTTTAAATTTAAACAAGCCACGCCCAACTGGTATGTCTTATGTAAATTCTTGCTTATGCAAACGCAAAGTGTACACATGTTCTTGCATACGCATGCGTTCTCATAGACTGTAATGTGTTTTTTAGACGCATTCCTTCCGCAAACAACCACATATGTTTCTAGGCGGCAAATTGACCCCTCCAAAATTGCAACATGTTGTGTTTACCGCGCCCAGCCGCAGACGACGAAACGACACATGCGTCGTCAAACGCGGCAAAAAGCATCCAATCGCATGTACCTGCGTCCCCAATGTTAAAGATAGGAAAACACGACGCATGCAGAAGTATGCCGCATAAACGCTGCGGACACAACCGCAAATGTGAAACCAGCCTTACATCTGAATTGTTGTGCATTCCAGTTTGAATGCAGCCATGGGAAAAGCAAACAAGAGTGCTAATAAACACAGATAAGCTTGTTCCAACATCTCCACTGGTGATAAGATTTGGGTTTCCAATAAAAACATCCAATTAAACACTTGTTGCAAAAATCTTAAGCCCCCGTCACACACAGCGATCTCGCTAGCGAGATCGCTGCTGAGTCACTAGTTTTGTGATGCAACAGCGATCTCCCCAGTGATTTCGCTGTGTGTGACATTCAGCGACGATCAGCCCCCCTGCTGGGTATCGCTGATCGTCGATGAATGTCCTTGACATTTTTTTATCGTTGGTCTCCTGCTGGCCAGCACGCATCGTTGAATGTGGCAGGCAGGAGACCAGCGATCAGCTGGTAACCAAGGTACACATCGGGTTTCCGGGCGGTGCCTGGTAACCCGATGTGTACGTTGGCTACCAGCGCGCTGCTGCAGGGGAGCTGGTAACCAAGGTACACATCGGGTTTCCAGGTGCCGCGCAGCTCCCTGCACCAGAGGGCTGGTATCCAACGTACACTGCGGGTAACTAAGCGACGTTACCCGCAGAGTCGCTGTTCTGATCGCTGCCTGAGCTGCCTTTTTGGCAGCTCAGCAGCTATCATGTTGCGACACACCAGCGATCCTGACAAGTGCATATTGTTGTCGGGATCGCTGGTGTGTCGCTATGTGTGACGGGGCCCTTACTCCTAAATTCATTGATCTATTTGCTGTTTCAATGTACCTTCAGCATGAAGTATTCCAAATGCTGTTCATATGTCCTTGCTACAGCATTTGGTCCTCAACAAATTCTGTTCTAGTGTAAGACAACTCTTACTTCTACCACTGATCTTAACATGGAGTATGAGTTTAATCAAATTCTGAACTGTTAGAAGTGTAGGAATGCCAGGAAGAACATGGTTAAATCTTAACTCTGCAGGGTTTGATTGGAGGCACCTGCCTAGCTATGTTTAGAGCCATGCCCTGTATTCATTTTGTGTCAGTCTGCTGGGAGATGCTGAGCTGAGTGCAGTGTGTTGAAGCTGGTGAGTGATCAGCAAATCTGAGCTATATCTGGAAGGAAGAAAAGATCTCTGGTGTTGGCAGTCTCAGCTAGAAGCTGAGAAAGAGAAGACTGATCTCTTTGGATGAGCCTGCACTGTTATATACTCAGTGGCATAGCAACTGTTTGTGGCGCCAAATTTTAGGCCACACCCATTTCACTTGCCACACCCATATCCACGCCCTGACCACACCCATTTAGCACTGCTGATTACACTGTTTCATAAACAATAATTATAAACACATACCTCTCAACCGTCCCGGTTTCAGCGGGACAGTCCCGATTTCGGGACCCTGTCCGCTGTCCCGGCCAGGCGGTTTACTTTCCGCATTAGAATCGTACATACAGAAACCCCGGGGATCTCCCACACATTCTGGCAGCCACAAGTCACGTTCCATCGCTGACCTCATTTCCCCAGGATGTGGGGATCTCACCAGCTATGCAGCGCTCCATTCAATACCCGGCTCTCACTGAGCGAGACAGGCAGGATCTGGGGATCTCTTCATCTGTTGAACAGATCCCATGTTGAGATCCCCACATCCTGCTTGTCTCGCTCAGTGAGAGTCGGGTATTGTATGCAGCGGTCCGTACAATACCCGGCTCTCACTCCAACAGATCCAGCGGCTCGATGCGTCGCCGTTCTGAAGACTCTCCCGAGAACGAGTTACAGTACCTGCTGCTGTAAGCTGACAGCCGCAAATGAGGTCAGCGGTCATTTCCAGCGTTCAGCTGACTTACAGCACGTCACCTCCGGTGGAACGTGACGTGTGGCTGCCAAAACGTGTGGGAGGTCCCCGGTGTTGTGAATGGGCTTGAGATGAGTTCTGAGCAGAGGCTCCCTATGGTGGTTACAAGCGGTGCTGGTCTGTCCAGTGGAGATTGTGAGGATTGGGAGTCAGGTGTTACTGACTGGTCTTATATAAGGGAGTCACCTTCCCATCAGGGTTGCCGGTGATCAATTGTTCTGGTCTCAATCCTTGAATCCTGTTTCCCTTGTAGCCTGCTGTGTCGTGTCTGCATCTCCTGCTATCAGATAAGACATTTTCTTCTTTTTGTTTTTGTGCTTGATTTTTGCATTTTGTCCTGCACTTCTGTGGGGGCCTTCAGGGTCCCCTCTGGGGGCTTTTGCCCTCTCAGTTTAGTTCAGCCACTGATGTTTGTACTTTTGCTTTTTACAGTTTTTTCAGTGGCTGCTGTTTGATTTTGTTACACCAGAGAGCTAATTTAGGTGGTAGAGGTCGTGTGATCTCAGGTGTTTTTGAAATTAGTAGAGTTGGTGCTTTTCAGGGTTTTCTGGGATTGCAGTAAGTACCCTTCCTATCCTTTTCTATCTAGTTAGTTTTGGCCCCAGCGTTTGCTCATACTATTTTCTGTCTGTGTCAGTATTTCTTCTTGTCTAACCGCCATTACATGTTTGGGGGCTTTCTATGCTCTTTGGGGATCTGCTCCGGGGCAGATAGCTTTCCTATTTCTATCTTTAGGTGTAGTTAGTTTCTCAGGCTGTGACGAGGCGTCTAGGACCAACGTAGGAACGCTCCACGGCTGCCTCTAGTTGTGGTGGTTAGTCAGGGTACTGCAATCTCATAGATTCCAACTGCTCTGGTGTATTGCCTTTTTACCTGCACTCCTCAGTTACCGAAACATAACAGTATCACCGGCCCAAAATTTAATATTGTATGGTACTCACAGAAGGGAAAAATATTGTGAAAGAAAAAACGGTTGTCAGAGTTGTCAGAGATATTTTTCTGTTTGTTGCATTTTTTTTTTTTTTCCCTCTGTATCTCTGGGTGCTGGGGAGGATCTTTTCTCTCAATGGAGTTTGCACAGTTGTCTGGCCGTGTGGATCAGCTTGCCACTGAGGTTCAGAGTATTGCTGCATATCTTGCTAGGTTGCCTGCTGTGGAACCTAGGATCCCCATGCCAGATTTGTTTTTAGGGGATCGAGCTAAGTTTCAGAATTTCAAAATAATTGTAAATTGTTTTTTGCCTTAAAATCTAAGTCCTCAGGGAACGCAGCGCAGCAGGTTCAAATTGTCATCTCTCTCCTGCGCGGTGATCCTCAGGATTGGGCTTTTTCCCTGACACCTGGGGATCCTGTTTTGAGTGATGTTGATGCATTTTTTTCAGGCTTTGGGGTTATTGTACGATGAGCCTAATGTCACTGATCAAGCTGAAAAAGCCTTGTTGGCATTAAATCAGGGGCTTGATGACGCTGAGTTATACTGTCAGAGATTCCGTAGGTGGGCAGTCCTGACCAAGTGGAATGACGACGCTTTGGCGGCCCTTTTCCGGAAGGGTCTGTCAGATAATGTAAAGGATGTTATGGTGGGATTCCCTGTCCCCTCTGGTCTCAATGATTCTATGTCATTAGTGATTCAAATTGACAGACGTTTGCGTGAGCAGAGAAGTATGCGTGGAATAGTGTTGCCTTGTGAACCTGCTTCTGAATCCATGCAGTGTGATAGAGTGGTGTCTGGGGCACAGCGTCATGAGTTTCGAAAGCGCAATGGGTTATGTTTCTACTGTGGTGATGCCTCTCATGCTATTTCAGTCTGCCCTAAGCGGGGAAGACGTTTTGCACGCTCAGTTGTCTTGGGTAGTGTTCAGACTAAGTTTTTATTAACTGTTACTCTGATATGCTCTCTGTCCTCATTTTCTGCTCAGGCTTTCGTTGATTTTGGAGCAGCTGTTAACCTGATGGATTATGATTTTGCTAAACGTTGTGGGTTTCCCTTGATACCCCTACAAAAGTCTATTCCCCTACTGGGGATCGATTCTACCCCTTTGGCTGAGAATAAACCTCAGTTCTCTACTCAGGTGATAATGAGGGTTGAACCTGATCACCAGGAGTGCTGCAAATTTTTGGTTCTGTATAATCTGCATGATATTGTCGTACTGGGTTTCCCTTGGTTACAGTCTCATAATCCTGTTTTGGATTGGAAATCTGTGTCTGTAACCAGTTGGGGCTGCCAATGTGTTAATACCAACACTCCTGTTTTTTCTGCCTCCCCCCAGGCTCAGGATGTTCCTGACTTTTTGATTGATTTTTCTGATGTGTTTAGCGAAAGTAAATCTGCATCCTTGCCTCCCCATAGGAGCTATGACTGCGCTATTGAATTAGTGCCGGGTAGTAAATTCCCTAAAGGTCGCCTTTTTAACTTGTCTGTGCCTGAACATGACGCTATGCGGTCTTATATCAAGGAATCATTGGAGAAGGGTCATATCAGACCATCCTCTTCACCCTTGGGTGCCGGTTTTTTCTTTGTGGCCAAAAAGGATGGTTCATTAAGGCCGTGTATTGATTATCGTCTTTTGAACAATATTACTGTGAAATATCAATACCCGTTACCCTTGATTTCTGACCTGTTTTCCAGGGTGAAAAACGCTACTTGGTTTACCAAGCTTGACCTCAGGGGGGCGTATAACCTTATTCGCATTAAGCACGGGGATGAATGGAAGACGGCATTCAATACCCCTGAAGGGCATTTTGAGTACCTAGTGATGCCCTTTGGGCTCACTAATGCTCCTTCTGTCTTCCAGTCCTTCATGAATGACATTTTCAGGGATTTTGTGGACAAATTTCTGATTGTTTATTTGGATGATATCTTGATTTTTTCTAATGACTGGGACTCTCATGTGAAACATGTTCGAACTGTATTCCAGATTTTGAGAGAGAATGCTCTGTATGTGAAGGGATCAAAGTGTCTTTTTGGCGTACAGAGGATCTAATTTCTGGGATTCATTTTGTCCCCATCTGTTATTGAAATGGACCCGGTCAAGGTTCAGGCCATCTGTGATTGGGTCCAACCTACTTCATTAAAGGCTCTTCAAAGATTTTTGGGTTTTGCCAATTTTTATCGTAAATTTATTGGTAATTTCTCGGTTATTGTTAAACCATTAACTGATTTGACCAAAAAGGGTTCTGATGTGGTGAATTGGCCTCCTGAGGCAGTCTCTGCATTTCAGGAACTTAAGCAGAGATTCACTTCTGCTCCTGTTCTATGGCAGCCTGATGTTTCTTTGCCATTTCAGGTGGAGGTTGATGCCTCTGAAATTGGGGCAGGTGCCGTTTTGTCCCAAAAAGATCCAGAGACCTCTAAGAGTAACCCTTGTGCCTTTTTCTCTCGAAAATTTTCTCCTACTGAACGTAATTATGACGTGGGTAATCGGGAGTTATTGGCCATGAAGTGGGCTTTTGAAGAGTGGAGACATTGGCTGGAGGGAGCCAAACATCAGGTGGTGGTCCTTACGGACCATAAGAATCTGGTCTATCTGGAATCTGCCAAGCGACTCAATCCTAGACAGGCCAGGTGGGCCTTGTTTTTCACACGTTTTAATTTTTTGGTTTCCTTTCTTCCTGGCACTAAGAATGTTAAGGCGGATGCCCTCTCGAGGAGTTTCCTTGCGGACTCTCCTGAGTTATCTGATCCTTCTGTTATTTTGAAAGAGGGTGTAGTTCTTTCCGCCATCTCGCCCAATTTGAGACTTGCTCTGGAGGGGTGTCAGGAGGATTGGCCCGAGCGCTGCCCTGTTGGAAAATTGTTTGTCCCGGACCAGTGGAAAAGAGTGTGATGTCTGAGATTCATTGTTCCGCATTGGCTGGGCATCCGGAATTTTTGGTACCAGAGACTTGGTTAGTCGGTCCTTTTGGTGGCCTACCTTGTCTCGTGATGATCAGGGAATTTGTGCAGTCCTGCGGGACTTGCTCTCGCTCCAAGCCTTGCTCTCGCTCTAGTGGTTTGTTGATGCCATTGCCTGTGCCCAAGAGACCATGGACCCATATCTCTATGGATTTCATTTCCGACCTTCCTGTTTCTCAGAGAATGACCGCCATCTGGGTAATTTGTGATAGGTTTTCCAAAATGATACATCTTGTGCCATTACCTAAGTTGCCTTCCTCCTCTGAATTGGTGCCGTTGTTCCTTCAGCACGTGGTTCGTTTACACGGCATTCCTGAGAACATTGTGTCTGACAGAGGAGTCCAGTTTGTTTCCAGATTTTGGAGGACTTTTTGTTCTAAACTGGGTGTTCAATTGTCTTTCTCCTCGGCATTTCATCCTCAGACCAATGGTCAAACTGAGAGAACAAACCAGACATTGGAGACTTATCTAAGATGCTTTGTGTCTGCTGATCAGGATGACTGGGTCTATTTTTTGCCTTTGGCTGAGTTTGCTCTTAATAATAGGGCTAGCTCTGCCACTTTGATGTCTCCGTTTTTCTGTAATTCTGGTTTCACCTTCGATTCTCTTCAGGACAGACGGAGGCTTCTGTCTGTCCAGGTGTTGACTCTGTTGTGGAGCGTATGCAACAGATTTGGGACCAGGTAGTGGAGAGGTTGTCCCTCTCTCAGGAGAAGGCCCAGCGGTTTGCTAACCGGCATAGGACTGATGGTCCTCGGTTTAAAGTAGGGGACTTGGTCTGGTTGTCCTCAAAAAATATTCCTATGAGAGTAGCATCTCCTAAATTTAAGCCTAGGTTCATTGGACCTTATAAGATCATGGAGATTATTAATCCTGTTTCTTTTCGTTTGCTTCTTCCAGGGACATTTAAGATCCATAACGTGTTCCACAAGTCCTTGTTGAAGAGGTTTGTTGAGCCAGTGGTTCCTGCTGCTGTGCCTCCTGACCCTGTTTTGGTTGAGGGCAATCTGGAGTATGTGGTTGAGAAAATATTAGATTCTCGTTTTTCTAGACGGAAACTCCAGTATTTGGTTAAGTGGAGAGGTTATGGTCAGGAAGACAATTCTTGGGTGTTTGCTTCGGACATCCATGCTAGGAGGCTTATCCGTGCGTATCATAGAACTCATCCTGACCGACCTGGTTGCTCAAGTGAGGGTTCGGTGACCCCTCCTCAAGGGGGGGGTACTGTTGTGAATGGGCTTGAGATGAGTTCTGAGCAGAGGCTCCCTCTGGTGGTTACAAGCGGTGCTGGTCTGTCCAGTGGAGATTGTGAGGATTGGGAGTCAGGTGTTACTGACTGGTCTTATATAAGGGAGTCACCTTCCCATCAGGGTTGCCGGTGATCAATTGTTCTGGTCTCAATCCTTGAATCCTGTTTCCCTTGTAGCCTGCTGTGTCGTGTCTGCATCTCCTGCTATCAGATAAGACATTTTCTTCTTTTTGTTTTTGTGCTTGATTTTTGCATTTTGTCCTGCACTTCTGTGGGGGCCTTCAGGGTCCCCTCTGGGGGCTTTTGCCCTCTCAGTTTAGTTCAGCCACTGATGTTTGTACTTTTGCTTTTTACAGTTTTTTCAGTGACTGCTGTTTTGATTTTGTTACACCAGAGAGCTAATTTAGGTGGTAGAGGTCGTGTGATCTCAGGTGTTTTTGAAATTAGTAGAGTTGGTGCTTTTCAGGGTTTTCTGGGATTGCAGTAAGTACCCTTCCTATCCTTTTCTATTTAGTTAGTTTTGGCCCCAGCGTTTGCTCATACTATTTTCTGTCTGTGTCAGTATTTCTTCTTGTCTAACCGCCATTACATGTTTGGGGGCTTTCTATGCTCTTTGGGGATCTGCTCCGGGGCAGATAGCTTTCCTATTTCTATCTTTAGGTGTAGTTAGTTTCTCAGGCTGTGACGAGGCGTCTAGGACCAACGTAGGAACGCTCCACGGCTGCCTCTAGTTGTGGTGGTTAGTCAGGGTACTGCAATCTCATAGATTCCAACTGCTCTGGTGTATTGCCTTTTTACCTGCACTCCTCAGTTACCGAAACATAACACCCCGGGTTTCCGCATGTACGATTCTAATCGGGAAAGTAAACCTCCCGGCCAGGACAGCGGGACAGGGACCCAGCCCTACACAGATAACAGCATTCGCTCCGTCCCCACGCAGACCCATGCACATAATGGCACCCCGCCCCCCCCACGCTACGCCACTGCATATACTGTATGTGCCTGCTGAACAAACTGTTTATTTCTATTATATTTTTGTGCCCAGAAGAGGCTGTTTAGTTTTCAATCCATTGTAATTTTATGAAAGCAGTAAAACTGCACGTTTGGAACAAACTGCATTGCCCATGTGAACGCTGCCTACTGCTGAGTATGAATTTCTGCAATTGGACAGTTTTACATATGGACACAGGTGATTGCAGTGTAGAGATTGAATGTCCCTGGTAAAGGCAGCCACACCATTGCAAACACAGTCTGAAGGCATGTAGAAGCTTGCTAAACAGTTGGTCCAGGTGCAGCAGCAATCACAACAGCAGCACCAAAACTTTCAATAGCAGTTGCAACAACAGCAGCATCAGCAGCAGATGATTCTCATAACAGAAGATATCCAGGCCAGGGATTTGGCACTTTCCGCGTGCTAAAGTGACAGCATTCACGTGAGGTGAACAATACTGGAGGCCTTGCAGGAAATGACTCTTGCGGATGACATTGAGGCTTTTCTGACTGTCTTTGAAATAGTGGCAGACAGGAAGAAGCTGCCTTGAGAGTAATGGACAGAGGTTCTGGCCCATACCTTACTAGGAAACCGCAGAAAGCATACTATGACCTGGCCCTGTAGAATGTCAAGCAATACAGCAAGCTAAAGGCGGAGATTATAGCCCATTTGAGTGTAATCCTGGCCACCAGAGCGCAATGGGTGTACCTCTTGCGACATTAACGGGACAAGCCACCCAGGTCCCAGATGTTCGACCTTTTGCACCTAGTTCAAAATAGTTGAAGCCTGAGAGCTACTCTCTGACATAGATGGTGGAAACAGTAGTAGTGGACCAATTTATCCACTCACTGCATAAATCCGTGCAAAGCTGGGTTGCCCAAGGAGATCCCCAGAATTCAGATGACATTGCAAGCCTCATTGAAAGATCCCAGGCTGTGGAGAACTAACTGAGAAATCAAGAGAGTTTGAGGTCACTTTTCTGAGATATGCAAAACAAAGGGCCCAAGAGCATGTCTGATTAGCACCCAAAGACCCAGGTAGAGTGACAGCCAGGTTCAAGAGGTACATATCATACCATTGCCTGTTGGAAATGTCGTGCCCAGGGGGGTATCTCTGCCCATTGACCAATGACTGCTCCATAGGTCGATGTTTTTCATATTTTGCCCCATGTTGTACTGCATCCTGGTGAGGGACCTCAGCTGTGCCAGGTGACAATGCAATGAACAATGTTACTGTGACTAGACTCCTGGACTCGGGGAGTCTGGTGACCCTGGTAAGTGCCACACTTCCGCATGTGCTAGTCCCTGGAAAGAAGGTGGGGTAAGGTATATCCATGGAGATGCCAAGAACTATCCCATGGCTCAGGTCAATATACGCATAGACTGTAATTTGGTGTCCCACGAAGTAAAGAGTGGTCAAGGACTTGTTGTGTTGCATGGTATTATTATCGGTCAAAATTTTCCTTTGTTCCAGGACTTATGGGCTAAAACTGTAACACCCAGTAGATCGGTATGCCGCCGGTAGTTAGCTATGGTACCAATGTCATATGATGTAAATTGTGAGTTTACTTTCACTGTATTGGCTCATCATAAGGATGAGGAAGCATCCCCTGAAGACAATATCCCTGACCTGGAGGAGTCCCAGGACAACTTTGGGACTACCCAGCTCATGGATGTTACTGTAAAAGATACTCTGGAAAATATAACTGTATTAAATGGTGTTCCCCAGGTGCCAATAATCATTTTCTGCAATTTACCAAGCACAATAATCTGTTGTGGCAAGGGACCAACGTGAAGTACCAGGTAAAAGACAGTCTCTTTTAAAGTCCAAGAGGAAAAACTCAAGGGGTATAATCTGTCGGCTGGAGTAAAACAATTAGAGCCTGGGGGGTACTTGTGTAAATGCCCACAGTGGAGGGCAAGTGCCTTACCAAGTGGCAGGTACTCAGTGTTGTAGTGGAAAAGGTGGGAAATGTTGACTATAACATACATCATCCATGGAAAAGAAAGACCTTCCCGATATATTATGGATTCTTGCTGCATATTTTGCACCTCCTGCATATTTTGCTGTCATGATCCTCATAGATTTTCATGTCATCCAGCAAGTCCAGCTTCGCTGTATTATTTCTGCTGTTCATCTTAGCCTATGGCTTGAGGTCCCCAATTTGTGGCTTGGTAGCCACATGTATCTCATGGGCATATGTTGTGTGCCTCATGGCAGCTTGCTGAGTTACCAGATTTAGCAAGCAACTATGAAGAGAAGGTCTTCTGATGGTGACTTTTGTGAGTAACCCTTCATAGGAGAACTGATTTTGAGTTGTGTATACTGGTGGTGAGGGGTGAATAAATATAGTAACTGTAGGTAGGATGAAACTGCCAGTTAGAGGAGTTGCTTGTAGCTGGGTGTGAAATTGTGGTAAGTGTGATTGATGAAAGAATAGTGGAATCCAAGGAATAACTTTTCTCTTTGTGAAGAGTGACATGCCAAACCTAGAATGCCAATTGAGATTCTGGTTTGCCTTTTATCTTAATAATGAAAAAAGGCTTAAGCACTCAACTTAAAAGGTTTATTAGTAGTATCTCCAAACGTTTCGGTCAGAAAAGACCTTCATCAGTGACTACTGTAATCACAATATAAACGCATAAGAATATGTACAAACAAAATAAGAAACATTGCGATAAATAAAGTATATACAAAAAAGTGAGACACGGGTCACAGGACGGACAATAGAAAAACCGGTGGGTCAGCTCTGAGTATACCAAGACAGTCAAAATAGTATCCAAGAAGAATGAATGGGTAATAGTGCCATACCTTATTTTTATATAGAAGATTGTCTCCTAAAAAGGGGAGAGGTGCGTGCCCCAAGGAAAGTGTGCTGCCTGGATAAGAGTATAACATGGTGAGCATATTATGCCACAGCTGTGAGTCTAATGTGACTAATCAAGTAGTACTTACTTAAAGACAAACATAGCTTATAAGAATGCTGAGGAGATTGAAGAAAATGAGCAAATTTGAGTAAATAAGGAATATCTTGTGCTCCTAAACAAATGGTATCCGGTCAATATATATATATATATATTACCTCAGTAGAAATATCCAGTGACTAAGCTTGCGGTATCCACCGCTATGTAGACTGGAGCTACATCATTCTTCTTGGATACTATTTTGACTGTCTTGGTATACTCAGAGCTGACCCACCGGTTTTTCTATTGTCCGTCCTGTGACCCGTGTCTCACTTTTTTGTATATACTTTATTTATCGCAATGTTTCTTATTTTGTTTGTACATATTCTTATGCGTTTATATTGTGATTACAGTAGTCACTGATGAAGGTCTTTTCTGACCGAAACGTTTGGAGATACTACTAATAAACCTTTTAAGTTGAGTGCTTAAGCCTTTTTTCATTATTAGTACCCGGTGTGGGAACCTAGACTTTAAAGCACCAGTTTCATTCAGGTTGTGCTCACGGTTTTCTTTCATTGCCTTTTATCTTAAGTCATAGGGCAAGGCTCGTAAAAGGGTCAATATTGACTTTTAGGATTGCTACTTCCAATACGAGGCGCTAGAGTTCATGTCCTCTTCTTCTCAGAAGAAGTAATTTGCATATGGGAGAATACAGAAAGAAGGTAAAGTGAGAACCTCGGGATGTAAGTATCCTGCTTGTAAGAGAGGTTTTATTGTGCTTTCTGAGGGAAAGCTTTGGCTGTCATTATATCGGGAATGTGAGGCTCTTGGTATCACTATGGTGCAAGTAGAAGGGGTCTCACACAGTATGGCTCCCGACTATCTTTCAACGCTGAATGTGGCTCTCAAGGTAAGAAAATTAGTAATATGTAGACGGAATGCCAAATGGTGTAAATACAACAATACAGGCATCACTTGAAGATCCTGAAAAATCTTAACTAGGCCTCCTTCATCCATATTATGCTGCTTATAATAGTAGTGTCTTTTTAGAGGGGCAGCAGGACATAGTTGACATTGCAGTCTGTTTTTGCCAGATATAAGAAGATTACGGTAATTGAACTTTTTAATCGCCATCACCTAATTTTTTGTATTCATTCTATTTGACTGCAAATTGCTGAATCCTGACAGTGTGCAATATACTAAATTATTAAGACTGAATTATTACAGGAGAAATAGCGTTTCCATATTCCCTTGCCTTCATGTACTTCAGGTATATTGGCAGCCTGCATTCTGTAACGATCACGTCATTTATTCAGTTACCTTGCTAACTAGGTCTTTATTTTCAAGCTTTGATTTTTGTATAATTTTCAAAAAATATCCTTTTGTATATTAAGTATATTACATTTAAAATTATTTATTTATTCAACCTTTTTTGCCTTTCTTCTTATGCCTAGACATTGCATGTACACAAGTAAATGTAGAAATGAGTTAGAGACGGTGCACATGGATTACTGAGAAATTGGACAGCCGTATTAGCCCCACTGCTCATTAAGGAAAGCCTGAAGGGGTTTTAGCTGTATCTGTCAGATGAACAGGTCACAAAAAGTCATTCTTACATCTATCAGAGCACAATACAATGAGTCACCGCTAAGATCTGCAACCAGTTGATGCGCATTTACAGTGTACACTTAGAGAGATTTTCAAGATACATGTCATCAGAGAAAGGGCTGCTAATCAATTTTTATATTATCGGTCGTTATCTGTCTTTGCTACTTGGCCTCACAGAGACAAAACAAAAAATGTACATATTGAGCCAATATTGACCTTGTTTCAAGAAGCTTCACACAGCAGCGTTAGTCATGTCTTGTACTTACAAGAGGCAACAATGAAGAGGCTGGGCACAAATGTGTAAACTGTCATCGATCTTTAGACCATAAGGTAATACAGATTGATGCATTCAAATACAATAGCTTTGTTCAATGGAGTCTTGGCGGCATGGAGGCAGAATAACTCCTGTCAGTTTTTTCTGCTTCTTAGAATCTTTTATTGATTAATCTTAACAGATCTAATGTTCCAAAGTGGTTATTTTCAGGGAATTACACCAACCAAAGACATATTTGCTACATGAGTTAAAACATACCATCCAATCGTGCTGTGAAAAGGTATTTGCCGCCTTCTCAATTTCTTTCATTTTTGCTTATTGATCACGATGAATGTTTGAGTTCATCGAGCTACTTTTAATATTAGACAAGCCAAGTAAACCCCAAAATGCTGTTGTTAAATGATGATTTTATTTCATTTAGTCAAGGAAAAAGTGATGTTCTGCCCACTTGGCCCTGTGTAAAAAAATAGTTGCCCCTTTAATTTCCCACTAGCTACTAAATCAACCAGTTACCAAATTCAATTAACAATTAGGTTCAATTTCACTAGCCATACCAAGCCGTAATTACTTCCTGACAGGTTGAATCTAAACATCAAAGTGAACCAATTAGCATTCTCAAAAAGTGGTACATGATACCACATCCTAACGGGATTATAATACAGATGCCAAATAAAGTAATTGAACCCTAAATAAGGTAACAAGTAGTGTTGAGCATTCCGATACCGCAAGTATCGGGTATCGGCCGATATTCGCTGTATCGGAATTCCGATACTTAGTTCCGATATTTTTCCTATATCGTATACCGGAATCGGAAGTTCCCATAATTCTTTGAGAGGCAATGTGATTTTAGTCAGCCAATGAGGAATCTTATGAAGTGTGGGCACATCCTGTAATGCTGCGGTCATCTTAACTAATGGCATGGCTGTGATTGGCTGCTGAAATGATGTCAGAATGCACTATAAAAGGCGCCGCCGCCATTTTAGCGTCACTGTGCTGTGAACTCAGTTAGGGACAGAACGCTGTTCTGCTCACTTTGAGGGACAGTTAGACATTGCGATTTTGTGTACTGTGCTTTAGGCAGGCTAGTTTACCAACCGCTGTGTAAAGCTTCCTTTTGCCAGTGTTGTTTTAACAGCTCTGTACAAGGTGTGTGTGTGAGAGTGCAGGTGACGCTGCAGTTTGCTCTGCATCCACAGCTGTTTGTAGGCATCTGCACGTGTCACTCACTGACTCTTTTTTTTTATTTTATTTTGTGGAATTGGTGCAGCTCCATTATATTTGAAAAAAATCTAATCTATTAGTGTGACGCGCTTCCATCCGTATACAATACATTGGTTGCAAACACTATAGAAGTACAGAAAGGAGCCTTTCACAGATAGTGAACAGTTGTGTTTCAGTGTTCACTGCAGTCTGTGAGGTTTTGATTTTTTGAGTGCAGATCACGCTCCAGTTAGTTCTTCAACCACTGCTGGTTGTAGTCTGCTGAGCGTGTGTCACTGCCTCATCCTTCACATTTTTCTCTAATTGGTGCTGCTCCATTATATTTGAAAAAAATCTAATCTATTAGTGTGACGCGCTTCCATCCGTATACAATACATTGGTTGCAAACACTATAGAAGTACAGAAAGGAGCCTTTCACAGATAGTGAACAGTTGTGTTTCAGTGTTCACTGCAGTCTGTGAGGTTTTGATTTTTTGAGTGCAGATCACGCTCCAGTTAGTTCTTCAACCACTGCTGGTTGTAGTCTGCTGAGCGTGTGTCACTGCCTCATCCTTCACATTTTTCTCTAATTGGTGCTGCTCCATTATATTTGAAAAAAATCTAATCTATTAGTGTGACGCGCTTCCATCCGTATACAATACATTGGTTGCAAACACTATAGAAGTACAGAAAGGAGCCTTTCACAGATAGTGAACAGTTGTGTTTCAGTGTTCACTGCAGTCTGTGAGGTTTTGATTTTTTGAGTGCAGATCACGCTCCAGTTAGTTCTTCAACCACTGCTGGTTGTAGTCTGCTGAGCGTGTGTCACTGCCTCATCCTTCACATTTTTCTCTAATTGGTGCTGCTCCATTATATTTGAAAAAAATCTAATCTATTAGTGTGACGCGCTTCCATCCGTATACAATACATTGGTTGCAAACACTATAGAAGTACACAAAGGGGCCTTTCACAGCTACTGAACAGTTGTCTGCAGTGTTCACTGTAGTCTGTGAGCTTTTCATTTTTTGAGTGCAGATTACGCTCCAGTTAGTTCTTCAACCACTGCTGGTTGTAGTCTGCTGAGCATGTGTCACTGCCTCATCCTTCACATTTTTCTCTAATTGGTGCTGCTCCATTATATTTGAAAAAAATCTAATCTATTAGTGTGACGCGCTTCCATCCGTATACAATACATTGGTTGCAAACACTATAGAAGTACACAAAGGGGCCTTTCACAGCTACTGAACAGTTGTCTGCAGTGTTCACTGTAGTCTGTGAGCTTTTCATTTTTTGAGTGCAGATTACGCTCCAGTTAGTTCTTCAACCACTGCTGGTTGTAGTCTGCTGAGCGTGTGTCACTGCCTCATCCTTCACATTTTTCTCTAATTGGTGCTGCTCCATTATATTTGAAAAAAATCTAATCTATTAGTGTGACGCGCTTCCATCCGTATACAATACATTGGTTGCAAACACTATAGAAGTACACAAAGGGGCCTTTCACAGCTACTGAACAGTTGTCTGCAGTGTTCACTGTAGTCTGTGAGCTTTTCATTTTTGAGTGCAGATTACGCTCCAGTTAGTTCTTCAACCACTGCTGGTTGTAGTCTGCTGAGCATGTGTCACTGCCTCATCCTTCACATTTTTCTCTAATTGGTGCTGCTCCATTATATTTGAAAAAAATCTAATCTATTAGTGTGACGCGCTTCCATCCGTATACAATACATTGGTTGCAAACACTATAGAAGTACACAAAGGGGCCTTTCACAGCTACTGAACAGTTGTCTGCAGTGTTCACTGTAGTCTGTGAGCTTTTCATTTTTTGAGTGCAGATTACGCTCCAGTTAGTTCTTCAACCACTGCTGGTTGTAGTCTGCTGAGCGTGTGTCACTGCCTCATCCTTCACATTTTTCTCTAATTGGTGCTGCTCCATTATATTTGAAAAAAATCTAATCTATTAGTGTGACGCGCTTCCATCCGTATACAATACATTGGTTGCAAACACTATAGAAGTACACAAAGGGGCCTTTCACAGCTACTGAACAGTTGTCTGCAGTGTTCACTGTAGTCTGTGAGCTTTTCATTTTTTGAGTGCAGATTACGCTCCAGTTAGTTCTTCAACCACTGCTGGTTGTAGTCTGCTGAGCATGTGTCACTGCCTCATCCTTCACATTTTTCTCTAATTGGTGCTGCTCCATTATATTTGAAAAAAATCTAATCTATTAGTGTGACGCGCTTCCATCCGTATACAATACATTGGTTGCAAACACTATAGAAGTACACAAAGGGGCCTTTCACAGCTACTGAACAGTTGTCTGCAGTGTTCACTGTAGTCTGTGAGCTTTTCATTTTTTGAGTGCAGATTACGCTCCAGTTAGTTCTTCAACCACTGCTGGTTGTAGTCTGCTGAGCGTGTGTCACTGCCTCATCCTTCACATTTTTCTCTAATTGGTGCTGCTCCATTATATTTGAAAAAAATCTAATCTATTAGTGTGACGCGCTTCCATCCGTATACAATACATTGGTTGCAAACACTATAGAAGTACACAAAGGGGCTTTCACAGCTACTGAACAGTTGTCTGCAGTGTTCACTGCAGTCTCTGAGGAATAACCACACTTAGGCCTTATAACTTTTCTGACTTTCTTTATCAATCTACCAAGATGAAGAAGGCACGGAGTAAGACACGTGGTCGTGGCTGTGGAGTTTCAGCAGGGAGAGGACGTGGGGATTCTGTGGCTGCTGCCGCACCCAGTGACACAGCATCCACCAGTTTTCCCCGTGAGCGTTCCTTTATGCGCACTTTTGTAGGAGCTCAGCGTACCCCCCTGCTGCGGGAAGAACAAATTGAAGCCGTTGTTGGTTGGATGGCAGCCAATGCATCGACTTCAATTGCTTCCACCTCCTCTCAGGACCACAGCACTGTTGAACAACCATCTGTCTCTTCACCGCCTGCCAAATTGCCCAGGCAGTCAGAGAGTTCTGAACTGGAGCCAGCTGAGTCTCTGCTTCTGTTCTCAGAATCTGTTGGCTTGCAAACAGGGGCCCAGCCAAGCAGCATTCTGGAATGTGAAGAAGAGGCAGTATGCAGTGATGCGCAACAGCTGTGTCTCTCTGAATCTGAAGAGGCGGGTGAGCCAGTGCCGATGGTCAGCACACCGCAGAACGCATCTGATGATGATGAGACTCAGGTGCCAGTTTCTGTTGAGCATGGTGCTGGCCAGACCACCCAACAGCAGCAGGTGTTGGAAGAGGGTAGTGAAGATGATGAGGTCCAAGACCCAACATGGCGTGAGGAACAGGAAGGTGGTGGTAGCAGCTCTGAGGAAGAGATTGCCCCAACGGTCCAAACAGTAGGGAGAGGTAGGCTGCAGACTCGGTTGCCTGTAGTCTCCAGTTTGGCACCTGTTCGTAGCAGTTCTCTTCCAACAGCCAAAACGGGCGCTCCCAGGACTTGCACTGTGTGGTCCTTTTTTGACACACTTGCAGATGATATTTGCTATGTCAAATGCAAGCTGTGTAATCAAAAAGTAAAAAGAGGTAAAAGTGTCAGTAACCTTAATACCACAAATATGTGGAAACATGTGCGGTCAAAGCACGTGGTTGAGTTACAAAGACACACTGGAGATGTAGGCCAACCTACAGCAGCACCTACATCTTCAGCTCGTGTTGGAGCCTCTTCCTCCAGCTCACACACAGCTGGTTCGGCTTCCTCACAGGATCGCCATGGAAGAACCTCTGTCACTGTTGTCTAGAGACCCAGTGTTATTCCACCCACAGCTGCAAGTTCCCTGTCATCCTCACACTCCCAGGCCACAAAACAGCCATCGGTAGCACAGGCATGGGATAAAAGACGGCCATACTCGGCAAACCATCCACGAGCACAGGCTCTGAATGCTGGCATTGCAAAACTCCTGTCCCTTGAAATGCTGTCATTCAGGCTGGTGGAGACTGACAGTTTCCGTAACTTAATGGCATTGGCAGTCCCACAATACAATGTGCCCAGCTGATTTTATTTCAGCAGGCAAGCCGTCCCTGGTCTGCAAAAGCATGTTGAGGGAAAAATTAAGCATGCGCTACTAAACGCCGTCAGTAGCAAGGTCCACCTGACCACCGATGCGTGGACCAGTACCCATGGCCAGGGACGATACCTTTCCCTCACTGTCCATTGGGTCAATGTTGTGGAGCCGGGTACAGATCTTGCCAGTGGCGCTGTACGTGTTCTGCCAACTCCAAGGATTGCAGGAATCAAGTCTGTCCACATTGACTCCTCCTCCTACTCCAGTTCCTCAGAATCATCGCTGCAGGAGCCGTCACGGTCTACCTCCACATGGACCCGTGAACGCTTACCTGTTGCGACCGATATGAGCACAGCCGTGGCCAAACGTCAACAGGCCGTCCTCAAATTAATTTCCATGGGGAATCGAAGCCACACAGCGCAGGAGCTCTGGAATGCCATCAAGCAGGAGAGCGACGTGTGGTTTTTGCCAGCGAATCTCCAGCCAGGCTTGGTAGTGTGTGACAATGGCCGAAATCTGGTGGCAGCTCTGGGCCTTGGCAACCTCACTCACATACCATGTCTGGCACATGTGCTCAACTTGGTCGTGCAGAGTTTTTTGAGGGACTATCCGGATCTTGATGCACTGCTGCACAAGGTCCGCCTAGAGTGCGCTCACTTGCGACGTTCCAGCATGGCCAGATCGCGCATTGCAGCTCTGCAACGCAGATTTCGCCTTCCTGAACATCGCATCATATGTGACGTACCCACCAGGTGGAATTCCACGTTACATATGTTGGAGCGGTTGTGTGAGCAGCAGCCAGCAGTAATGGAGTATCAGCTGCATCAGGCGCAATCAACTCGCAATTTGCGCCATTCACACTTCACCACTACTGAGTGGGCTTCTATGAAGGACATCTGCCACGTTTTGCGTGCGTTTGATGAGTCAACGCTGGATGGCGAGTGCAGATGATGCACTAGTCAGCCTGACTGTCCCCCTTATCTGCCTGCTTCAAAAAACACTGCAAGCACTAAGGGATGAGGTTTTGGAAGAGGTGGAGGATGAGGAGTCACAAATTCCATCACCTTCTGGACAGTCAGCGCAACGTGGTTCCTCACAAAGGGCTGGGCAGGGCTCACTTTGTGAGGAGGATGAGGAGGAGTCAATGGAGGAGGAAGACATCGCTCCAGAGGGAGGTACACAACGCTCTAGTCAGTATGTAGAGCGAGGGTGGGGTGATGCAGAGCAGGCAGAGATGACGCCTCTTGCAGGGGACAGCGTTTCTTGGCCAGTTGGGAGTCTGCAGCACATGGTTGATTTCATGCTGCAGTGCCTGAGAAACGACCGCCGCATCGCCCACATTCTCACCACGTCTGATTATTGGGTGTACACCCTCCTAGACCCTCGCTACCGGGACAACTTACAAAGCCTCATCACACCGTTGAACCGGGAGCGTAAAATGCGGGAGTACCAAGACACACTGGTGCAATCCATAATGTTCTCCATTCCAGCCGAGAGCACTGCTGCTGCTACTGCTTTACAAAGCAGCTCTGTGCGTCGAGGCAGTGGAGACAGCTCTGCAACAAGAGGGAGCACAAGCAGCGCAAGGAAACCAGTATGTTCCAAATGTGGCGAAGTTTTGTGGCAGCGCCACAAATGTCTACACCATCCGAGATGGCTCCAGTCAGCAGGAGGCAACGTTTCCGTAAGATGGTGACAGACTACATGTCTTTCCCTCTCAGTGTACTCCCAGATGGCTCTTCCCCATTCAAGTTTTGGGTCTCTAAGCTGGATACATGGCCAGAGCTTAGCCAGTATGCATTGGAGGTGCTGGCTTGCCCTGCTGCCAGTGTATTATCGGAGCGCGTCTTTAGTGCTGCAGGTGGTGTACTAACAGACCGTCGCATGCGACTATCCTCCGATAATGTAGACCAGGCTTACTTTTCTGAAAATGAACAAGGCATGGATCTCGCCAGAATTTGTCTGTCCGTTTTCAGATTAAATAACTGGTTCGCAACGTTATCCATGTCTCCTGTTATGTTCATCTTTCTACCACCTGAACTCTACTCCCTGGGCTACAACACTGCCAGTTGCTGCTCAGAAGTGTCGTGTCCACAGACCAATACACAAGCTATAGTGTTAGTGGGGTTCAGTAACGCCAGCTGTTCCCCTGCTGTGTGTCCGGCAAGAAGTCTCCTGTTCCCTACACATGCACAGAAAAACCCATGTCGAACATGCTCCAAATAGGGAAGAGCCGTCACCCTGATTGTTATGCTTAAAACAGGAAATTGTGAAGTTTTCCAGGACCTAGAATGATAAATTTTTATGACAAATATGGACAAATAATAATTTGTCATCACAGCGCATATCTGCACATGTCTATTAGAAATGGTAACAAAAACTAAAACATAGTCTTCACTTTTTGAAATTAATGCATAAAAGTACATTTCATACTTATCAATTAATGCTTTTTAAGGAACTTTATCTGTACCTGTAAGATAATGCAGTCAATGGATGTACGAATCATAAAATCCTCATCATCATCATCACGAGTTTTATTTATGACAGACATTATAAAATACACATACTGATGCCAACTGTAACTTCACACACCATATATGAAATGGCCAGCATCTAAACCTGGTAATAATGTGCAATAATAAATTATTACATCTAGAAAGTGCATCATGCATACTGACAATAGGTAGTTATACCTGCAAGTGCTGTTGAAACAACCACAACAGATATAAATTAATAATGGTATATAGGTATCACAGTGCATAGTTACTCATGGACAATGTCGATGTAATACTGTACCTCAATAAAGTCAGCGTCAACCATTATGCTTGTTAGTCTTGTAGATTGTTAAAGAGGGAACGGTCTTTTTTTGTTGGTCATAGGTGGAGTATTAGACAGTAAATGATTACTGCTGTCGTATTTTTGGCATCCCTAGGGCGCAATAACGCTGCGTAACGTCACATTTTATAGAGTCATCTAATTGACACACGCTACCCTACCCTACGCGTGACAGTAGGAAGGTAGTGTTGACGGATAAAGCCTTGCGCAACCAGACATGCTTTTACCCTCTTCAACACTGTACAAGCAAAAAATGCATGATTGCAGCCGCAGACTTTATTGACGTACAGTATAACATCGCCATTACCCATCAGAGGCTGTCCACTGTCTGATACAGACATAGAATATACCTTTGCTATCCGTAGCCTTTGTTTCACCTACACTTGCAGGCACACACTTAAATTGTGACAATGCATTATGTTTTTTTAAATGGTTATTTTTTATCGTACATTATTGTGTCATCACATTGATGAGTCCATGCTGGACATGACATACATGCTGTACAAAGTAACGATTTTATTAACTTAAATAATTGAAATGTCTGTGACTGTCACATCTAAATTGCAATGATGATGATGATGAGTGACTATTACAAAATCCATTGTCTTCACTATGTTATGGTTTAACATAGCGTTCCTTAACCCTCTCCTGACATTAGACGTACTATCCCGTCCATAAAACCCGTGCCATTCTGCCCATGGACGGGATAGTACGTCATAGGCGATCAGCTGCGCTCCTGAGGGGAGCGCAGCTAATCGCCGCCGGGTGTCAGCTGATTATCACAGCTGACACCCGTGAATGTGTGTCAGGAGCGGTCACGGACCGCTCCCGGCACATTAACCCCTAGCACACCGCGATCAAACATGATCGCGGTGTGCCCGGGGCACAGGGGAGGATCGCGCAGGGTGGGGGCTCCCTGCGCGCCCCCTGAGACCCTCAGAGCAGCGCGATGTGTCGCGCTGTTCGAGGGTCTGTCCTCCCTCCAGGTCCCCGGATCCAAGATGGCCCGGGGTCCTGCAGGGAGTCGGCTTCCTCAGTGCCTGCTGAGAGCAGGAGCAGAGGAAGCCTGCAGCGATGCCAGAGCGATCGCTGGTGTTACAGAGTGCTGTGCACACTGTCACACCAGCGATCTGCTAAAATACTGTGATGTCCCACCCTGGGACAAAGAAAAAAAGTAAAAAAATAAAAATAAAAGTGGTAAAAAAAAATCAAAAAAAAAAAAAAATATTCCCCAATAAATTCATTTCTTCCTGTAAATAAAAAAAAAAACAATAAAAGTACACATATTTGGTATCGCCGCGTCCGTAACGACCCCCCCTATAAAACTGTCCCACTAGTTTAACCCCTTTAGTGAACCCCTTAAAAAAAAAAAAAAAAGAAGCAAAAAATCAATGCTTTATCATCATACCGCCGAACAAAAAGTGGAATAACGCGCGATCAAAATGACCGATATAAATAAACATGGTACCGCTGAAAACGTCATCTTGTCCCGCAAAAAACGAGCTGCCATACAGCATCATCAGTGAAAAAATAAAAAAGTTATAGCTCGCAGAATAAAGCGATGCAAAAATAATTATTTTTTATATAAAATTGTTTTTATTCTATAAAAGCGCCAAAACATAAAAAAATGATATAAATGAGGTATGGGCATAATCGTACTGACCCGAAGAATAAAACTGCTTTATCAATTTTACCACACGCGGAACAATAAAAACGCCTCCCCCAAAAGAATTCATGAATTGCTGATTTTTGTTCATTCTAACCTCCCAAAAATCGAAATAAAAAGCGATCAAAAAATGTCACCTGCTCAAAAAGTGGTACAAATAAAAACGTCAACCGCACAAAAATAAGACCTCACATGACTCTGTGGGCCAAAATATGCAAAAATTATAGCTCTCAAAATGTGGCGATGCAAAAAACTATTTTTGCAATAAAAAGCGTCTTTTAGCGTGACAGCTGCCAATCATAAAAACCCACTATAAATAGTAAATCAAACCCCCCTTTATCACCCCCTTAGTTAGGGAAAAATAATAAAATTAAAAAAATGTATTTATTTCCATTTTCCCATTAGGGTTAGGGTTAGGGTTGCGGCTAAAGTTAGGGTTAGGGTTGGCGCTAAAGTTAGGATTAGGGTTTGGGTTGGGATTAGGGGTGTGTTAGGGTTAGGTTTGTGGTTAGGGTTGGGACTAGGGTTAGGGGTGTGTTGGGGTTAGGGTTGGAGTTAGAATTGGGGGGTTTCCGCTGTTTAGGCACATCAGGGGCTCTCCAAATGTGACATGGCGTCTGATCTCAATTCCAGCCAATTCTGCGTTGAAAAAGTCAAACGGTGCTCCTTCACTTCTGAGCTCTGCCATGCGTCCAAACAGTAGTTTATCCCCACATATGGGGTATCAGCGTACTCTGGACCCCAAGAGTTATTGTGCAATTTGTCCTATTTCTTCTGTTACCCTTGGGAAAATAAAAAACTGGGGGCGAAAATATCATTTTTGTACAAAAAAAATTATTTTTTTGTTTTTACGGCTGTACATTATAAACTTCTGTGAAGCACTTGGGGCTTCATAGCGCTCACCACACACCTAGATAAGTTCCTTGTGGGGTCTATTTTCCAAAATGGGGTCACTTGTTGGGGATTTCCACTGTTTAGGCGCATTAGGGGCTCTCCAAATGCGACATGACGCCCCCAGACCATTCCATCAAAGTCTGCAATCCAAAACGTCACTACTTCCCTTCCGAGCCCCAACGTGTACCCATACAGTAGTTTTCTCCCACATATTGGGTATCAGCGTACTCAGGACAAATTGGGCAACAACTTTTGGGGTCCAATTTCTCCTATTACCCTTGTAAAAATAAAATATTGGGGCGAAAAAATCATTTTTGCAAAAAAAAAAAAAGATTTTTTATTTTTACGGCTGTGCGTTATAAACTGCTGTGAAGCACTTCGGGGTTCAAAGTGCTCACCACAGATCTAGATAAGTTCCTTGTGGGGTCTATTTTCCAAAATGGGGTCACTTGTGGGGGGTTTCCACTGTTTAGGCGCATCAGGGGCTCTCCAAATGCGACATGGCGCACCCAGACCATTCATCAAAGTCGCATCCAAACGTCACTACTTCCCTTCCGAGCCCTGACGTGCGCCCATACAGTAGTTTTCTCCCACATATTGGGTATCAGCGTACTCAGGACAAATTGGACAACAACTTTTGGGGTCCAATTTTTCCTGTTACCCTTGTGAAAATAAAATATTGGGGGCGAAAAAATCATTTTTGTAAAAAAAAAGATTTTTTTTTTTACGGCTGTGCGTTATAAACTTCTGTGAAGCACTTTGGGGTTCAAAGTGCTCACCACACATCTAGATAAGTTCCTTGTGGGGTCTATTTTCCAAAATGGGGTCACTTGTGGGGGGTTTCCACTGTTTAGGTGCATCAGAGGCTCTCCAAATGTGACATGACGCCCCAGACCATTCCATCAAAGTCTGCAATCCAAAACGTCACTACTTCCCTTCCGAGCTCCGACGTGCGCCCATACAGTAGTTTTCTCCCACATATTGGGTATCAGTGTACTCAGGACAAATTGGACAACAACTTTTGGGTTCCAATTTCTTCTGTTACCCTTGTGAAAATAAAATTTTGGGGGCGAAAAAATCATTTTTGTAAAAAAAAAAAAGATTTTTTATTTTACGGCTGTACGTTATAAACTTTAGTGAAACACCTGGGGGTTCAAAGTTCTCACCACACATCTAGATAAGTTCCTCGAGGGGTCTAGTTTCCAAAATGGTGTCATTTATGGGGGTTTCCACTGTTTAGGCAGATCAGGAGCTCTCCAAACACGACATGGCGTCCAGCCAATTCTGCGTTGAAAAAGTCAGACGGCGCTCCTTCCCTTCCAAACTCTGCCATGCACCCAAACAGTGGTTTACCCCCACATATGGGGTATCAGCGCACTCAGGACAAATTGCACAATAACTTTTGGAGTCTTGTTACCCTTGGAAAAATAAAATTGGGGTGAAAAGATCATTTTTGTGGAAAAAATATGATTTTTAAATTTTACGGCTCTACGTTATAAACTTGTGTGAAGCACTTGGGGGTTCAAATTGCTCATCAAAATCTAGATAAGTTCCTTAGGGGGTCTAGTTTCCCAAATGGGGTCATTTGTGGGGGGTTTCCACTGTGTAGGCATATCAGGGGCTCTCCAAATGCAACATGGCATCCAAACTCAATTCCAGCCAATTTTGGTTGGAAAAAGTCAAATGGTGCTCCTTCCATTCCGAGCTCTGCCGTGCGCCCAAACAGTGGTTCCCCCCCACATATGGGGTATCAGCGTACTCAGGACAAATTGTATAACAACTTATGTGGTCCAATTTCTCCTGTTACCCTTGGGAAAATAAAAAAATTAGTGACTAAAAGATAATTTTTTGTGGAAAAAAATAGGATTTTTTATTTTCATGGCTGGGCATTATAAACTTGTGTGAAGCACTTTGGGGTTCAAAGTGCTCACCAAAGATCTAGATAAGTTCCTTAGGGGGTCTAGTTTCCAAAATGGGGTCACTTGTGGGGGTTTCCACTGTTTAGGCTCATCTGGGGCACTGCAAACGGAACATGACCCCATTAACGTCTGCATTCCAAAACGTTACTACTTCCTTGACAAGCCCTGCCGTGCGCCCAAACAGTTTCCCCCCCCCCACATATGGGGTATCAGCGTACTCAGGACAAATTGGACAACAACTTTTGGGGTCCAATTTCCTTGGGAAAATTCAAAAATTTGGGACTAAAAAATCATTTTTGTGGAAAATTGATTTTTTTTTTTCACACCCAGGCTTTATAAACTTTTGTGAAACACTTGAGGGTTCAAAGTGCTCATAACAGATCTAGATAAGTACCTTAGGGGGTCTAGTTTCCAAAATGGTGTCACTTGTGGGGGGTTTCCACTGTTTAGGCGCATCAGGGGCTCTCCAAACGCAACATGGCATCCAATCTAAATTCCAGCCAATTTTAGTTTGAAAAAGTCAAACGGCGCTCCTTCCCTTACGAGCTCTGCCGTGTGCCCAAACAGTGGTTTTCCCCCACATATGGGGTATTGGCGTACTCAGGAGAAATTGCTTAACAACCTTATCTGTCCATTTTCTCCTTTTACCCTTGTGAAAATAAAAAAAAAGTTTGTAAAAGATAATTTTTGTGGCTAAAAAGTAAAATATTCATTTTTTCCTTCCACGTTGCTTTAGTTACTGTGAAGCACCTGAAGGGTTAATAAACTTCTTGAATGTGGTTTTGAGTACCTTGAGGGGTGCAGTTTTTAGAATGGTGTCACTTTTGGGTATTTTCTGCCATATAGACCCCTCAAATTGACTTCAAATGTGAGGTGGTCCCTAAAAAAAATGGCTTTGTAAATTTTGCTGTAAAAATGAGAAATCGCTGGTCAAATTTTAACCCTTATAACTTCCTAACAAAAAAAAATTTTGTTCCAAAATTGTGCTGATGTAAAGTAGACATGTGGGAAATGTTATTTCTTAACTATTTTGTGTGATACATTTCTCTGTTTTAAGGGAATAAAAATTCAAAGTTTGAAAATTGCAAAATTTTAAAAATTTTCGCCATATTTGCGTTTTTTTCAAAAATAAACGCAAGTTATATCGAAGAAATTTTACCATTAACATGAAGTACAATATGTCTCGAGAAAACAATCTCCGAATCGCGAAGATCCGTTCAAGCGTTCCAGAGTTATAACCTCATAAAGAGACAGTGGTCAGAATTGTAAAAATTGGCCCGGTCATTAACGTGCAAACCACCCTTGGGGGTGAAGGGGTTAAGCATTATTCATAAATACAAAAATGGACTTTTATTCTTAAATTTACAACACTATATTTTGTAACCAATTTTTTGGGTGGTGTGTTGTTCCATTTCTTGTTGGCATGTGCATATATGCGTTTATATTTGCAGTGTCTTTATTTTTTTCTTGAAGTTAGGAAACATGTGTATCTTCGTACCGTGTTAGCCAGTAGATAGAAAAATATTTAGACTTGAGAGTCCGCAGTGGTTGATACCTTTTAATGGATAACTGAAAAGATGGTAACAAATTGCAAGCTTTCGAGGCTACTCATGTCTCTTCATCAGGCAAGACTAAAACAAAAAATGAAGCATCACATATTTCTATACACAACAGGACACAGGAATAGTGCAATAGGTAAGACAAGTAAGTGACGTGTAGCAGAACTGTCATTATGACAGAGGGATGAACATAAATATTGGAACAGTTCCTAGATAAGGATAGAAAGTTTTATTGCCCTCTGATTGGGGTCTGGTTTTGTGTTTTCATGTCCCTGGAAGGGCAGAGACGCAGATTCCTTAATTGATATAGAATGACATAAATCCGTGTGATCTATTCATTCCATCACTAACAGTGTCAAAGGTCATGATGAGCTTATATTCTGAAACCTTTGTATCTTTCTCATATTTGAAGTTATATTTTAATACCAGTAATTCCATATCCATCATGCTATGACCGGGCATACAAAAGTGTTTTGCCACAGGTAAATCCATTATTTTTTCTCTTATTGTGTGGCGCTGATAATTCATCCTTGTTCTCATTTTTTGGCCGGTCTCCCCTCACTGACTATCATTATACTGCTTGGAAAAAGTGCAATAACACGCGATCAAAAAGTCAGATATAAATAATCATGGTACCGCTGAAAATGTCATCTTGTCCCGCAAAAAACAAGCCGCTATACAGCATCATCAGCGAAAAAATAAAAAGTTATAGCTCGGGGAATAAACTGATGCAAAAATAATTATTTTTTCTATAAAATTTTTTATTGTGTAAAAAACGCCAAAACATAAAAAAAAATATATAAATGAGGAATCGCCGTAACCGTAGTGACCCAAAGAATAAAGCTGCTTTATCAATTTTACCACACACGGAACGGAGGGAAAAAAAAAAAAAAAAAAACAATTCCTGAATTGCTGGTTTTTGTTCATTCTGATTCCACAAAAATCGGAATAGGAAACGATCAAAAAACGTTATGTGCCTGAATATGGTACCAATAAAAACGTCAGCTCGTCCCGCAAAAAATAAGCCCATAGATAACTCTGTCGGCCGAAATATGGAAAAATTATAGCTCTCAAAATACGACGATGCAAAAATTTCTTACAAAAAATTAATTCCATATCCATCATGCTATGACCGGGCATACAAAAGTGTTTTGCCACAGGTAAATCCATTATTTTTTCTCTTATTGTGTGGCGCTGATAATTCATCCTTGTTCTCATTTTTTGGCCGGTCTCCCCTCACTTGTCCCTCCCTCACTTGTCTTACCTATTCTTGTGTCCTGTTGTGTGTAGAAATATGTGATTCTTCATTTTTTGTTTTAGTCTTAGCCTGATGAAGAGACCTGAGTAGTCTCGAAAGCTTGGAATTTACCATTTTTTCAGTTAGCCATTAAACGGTATCAACCACAGAGGACTCTCAAGTATAAATATTTTTCTATTCTTGGAATTGAAATTCATCATTTTATTGTCCTAGTAAAACTTCATTTATTCTTGTTTTAAGTACATACATTTGCAATGGCCACGTAACAAGGCAATAACTCAATATTTTATGCCTACACCCTCCTTGACCCTGGCTTCAACACCGCCAGTTGCTGCTCAGAAGTGTTAGATGCACAGATGAAAACAATCGCTGATGTGTTTGTGGGGTTCAGTAACGCCTGCTGTTCCCCTGCTGTGTGTCCGGCAAAAATTACTGCTGCTAACTACAACTTCAACTTCAAACATCTCATACTAGGCCTCTGCCTACACCCTCCTTGACCCTGGGCTTCAACACCGCCAGTTGCTGCTCAGAAGTGTTAGATGCACAGATGAAAACAATAGCTGATGTGTTTGAGGGGTTCAGTAATGCCTGCTGTTCCCCTGCTGTGTGTCCGGCAAAAAATTACTGCTAGCTACCTAATCATGGTGAAAAAAACATGACATGTCAAAGTGTCTAGTGCTACACATAGATATGAGGCTACACCCTGATTTCTAAGCTGTAAACATTTGAAACGTCAGCTTTAAAACCATAAAATGATTAGTCTTTGTCACAAATCTGTAACAAAATAATTTGACATATTATTACAGATATGCACATGTCGAAAACAAATGCAAACACAAAAGCCTACTTATGCTATAGGATACTGATGGTCAACCTTGTCACTCCATAGCTTAGACAAATCCAACTCACATCATGACTCAAATGCTGCAATGTTGGAAGTGCATAATGTGGGTTGAACTTTGACAACTGCTGCAGTGCGAAGGTTATACTTCAGTGTTCTTGCCTTTTAAATAAAAGCATACAAGTAAATATAATAATCCAATGTTGATTAAGGGACGTGATGTACACCTGTAATATTGTGCAAACAATGCATGTAGGAATAGTCCTCTTCAACATTACTTATATTTGTGTCATTTTAAAAAATACATATTTAATTAGAAAGTTAACAGCCCATATCATAAAGGTCCTTCATGTAAACATGATAATCGCTAACAAAAATCATGCATTACCTTGGTAAAGTCAATAGTGCATAGTCACAATAGCAAAATATATACCTGTAAGTGGTGCTGAAAGAACGACAACTGATAGAATAGGTGAATGATATCTATTTATCAGACTGAATAGCGACACCTGTACAATGTCGATATAATACTGTACCTTAACAAAACAGCTGTGTCACACCTCACACTCGTTTTTCTTGTAGCTTGTTATGTAATAGGGCACATGCGTGTATGTTTCATCATAGGTGCATGTTTACTGAGTAAAGCAGTCATGACAACGCCTTTGTGTTGTCGGTACGCTTGCGATGATGAACGATGCGCACCGTGAATGTTAGTCTGCGTCATAAGACGTACAGACGCTCCAATATCCAACGCGTCACAGCAGGAAGCCAGTTTGTGCGTCCAAACAAAGGCGCAACCATACATGCACGTAACCTTTTATAAAGCTATATAAAAAAAAGGATGTAGTAGTAACGCACACTTTATTGAGGTACAGTATTACATCGCCATTCACCATCTGTGGCTATGCAGTCTCATCTATATATACCTTATCTATCCGTTGTCATGCTTGCAAGTCCACAGTCAGGCATAAATATCTGTTTTCACTATGCACTATGCACTTTTTAAATTTTTTGTTTGTTAATGTAAATGATTGGCACATATTATCAGTATTACATGATGGAAATTTTAGATATTTTTAAAAAAATTTTAGTGATATTATTCACCAAATGTAAAGTTTTATGAATGTCAAAGATAACTTGTAATGCTGATTATGTTTTTAAGTCAGCCATTCATTGTCTACACAATAAAAATGGTGTACATACTGTTACTTAGCCATCATTAATGGATTCTGATATGTACTTGTATGCTTTATTTTAAACCGTATAGCAGATTATTTAACCTATTTTAATTGTGGTTTGCATTGCTTTTCAACATGTTAATGTATGCGTTTATGTTTGTAAATTATTAACCCCTTAATGTCCACTGACGTACAGAGTCCGTCATGGCAAGGTGCCAGTTCCGGCACCAGGGCGGACTCTGCACGTCATGGCTTTGATCTACCACTGCGTGTAAACACGCAGTGGTAGATCAGTGCCGACAGCTGTCACAGACAGCTGACAGGCACGGCAAGCGGTGCGGGGACCTTTGCCGTCGGTCCCCGCACCTACACCGCTGTGCTTGGTCAGTCAATCTGACTGACCAAACACAGCAACGATCGCGCAGGAGAAGCTGAAATTTCAGCTTCCCCAGCGCGATCAGTGCAGGAGCCGGCGCTGCAGTGGCCAGGCTTCCTGCACTGACAGCCAGGAGCGGAGCCCCCACCGCCCCTGGCTGTTAACCCCCTGACTGCTGCGATCCAGCGCGATCGCAGAGCTCAGGGGGGGAGGCAGAGGGTCGGGAGCTCCCTCTGCCTCAGATCGGCACCCTGCAATGTATTTGCAGGGGCCGATCTCTGCCTTGATGATACCGGGGTTGTCATGACAACCTCCGGGTCATCTAGCTACGGAAAGCTGCTGTGATCATTGTCACAGCAGCTTCCACTATAGTTGCAATGCATTGCAATGCCAGAGCATTGCAATGCATTGTAACTGCAATAAAAAGTAAAAAAAGTGAAAGTCCCATAAAGGGACTAGTTAAAAAAAATCATTTTTAAAAAAAATTGTAAAAAAAATATATAAAAAATAATTTAAAAAAAATCTCCTAAAAAATACACATTTTTATGTAATAAAAAAAATAAAAAACAAAAAACATACACATGTTAGGTATCGCCACGTCCGTAAAAATCCCATCTATAAAAGCGTAACCCTAGTTAACCCCTTCAGTGAAAGCCGTAAAAAAAAACCACAAAAAAGTAGTAAATTATACTTTTTCCAAGCGGTATCATTATACCACTTGGAAAAAGTGCAATAACACGCGATCAAAAAGTCAGATATAAATAATCATGGTACCGCTGAAAATGTCATCTTGTCCCGCAAAAAACAAGCCGCTATACAGCATTATCAGCGAAAAAATAAAAAAGTTATAGCTCGGGGAATAAACTGATGCAAAAAATTATTTTTTTCTATAAAAGTTTTTATTGTGTAAAAAACGCCAAAACATAAAAAAAAATATATAAATGAGGAATCGCCGTAACCGTAGTGACCCAAAGAATAAAGCTGCTTTATCAATTTTACCACACACGGAACGGAGGAAAAAAAAAAAAAAAAACAATTCCTGAATTGCTGGTTTTTGTTCATTCTGATTCCACAAAAATCGGAATAGGAAACGATCAAAAAACGTTATGTGCCTGAATATGGTACCAATAAAAACGTCAGCTCGTCCCGCAAAAAATAAGCCCATAGATAACTCTGTCGGCCGAAATATGGAAAAATTATAGCTCTCAAAATACGACGATGCAAAAATTTCTTACAAAAAATTAATTCCATATCCATCATGCTATGACCGGGCATACAAAAGTGTTTTGCCACAGGTAAATCCATTATTTTTTCTCTTATTGTGTGGCGCTGATAATTCATCCTTGTTCTCATTTTTTGGCCGGTCTCCCCTCACTTGTCCCTCCCTCACTTGTCTTACCTATTCTTGTGTCCTGTTGTGTGTAGAAATATGTGATTCTTCATTTTTTGTTTTAGTCTTAGCCTGATGAAGAGACCTGAGTAGTCTCGAAAGCTTGGAATTTACCATTTTTTCAGTTAGCCATTAAACGGTATCAACCACAGAGGACTCTCAAGTATAAATATTTTTCTATTCTTGGAATTGAAATTCATCATTTTATTGTCCTAGTAAAACTTCATTTATTCTTGTTTTAAGTACATACATTTGCAATGGCCACGTAACAAGGCAATAACTCAATATTTTATGCCTACACCCTCCTTGACCCTGGGCTTCAACACGCCAGTTGCTGCTCAGAAGTGTTAGATGCACAGATGAAAACAATCGCTGATGTGTTTGTGGGGTTCAGTAACGCCTGCTGTTCCCCTGCTGTGTGTCCGGCAAAAATTACTGCTGCTAACTCCGCTTGGAAAAAGTGCAATAACACGCGATGAAAAAGTCAGATATAAATAATCATGGTACCGCTGAAAATGTCATCTTGTCCCGCAAAAAACAAGCCGCTATACAGCATCATCAGCGAAAAAATAAAAAAGTTATAGCTCGGGGAATAAACTGATGCAAAAATAATTATTTTTTCTATAAAATTTTTTATTGTGTAAAAAACGCCAAAACATAAAAAAAATATATAAATGAGGAATCGCCGTAACCGTAGTGACCCGAAGAATAAAGCTGCTTTATCAATTTTACCACACACGGAACGGAGGAAAAAAAAAACAATTCCTGAATTGCTGGTTTTTGTTCATTCTGATTCCACAAAAATCGGAATAGGAAACGATCAAAAAACGTTATGTGCCTGAATATGGTACCAATAAAAACGTCAGCTCGTCCCGCAAAAAATAAGCCCATAGATAACTCTGTCGGCCGAAATATGGAAAAATTATAGCTCTCAAAATACGGCGATGCAAAAATTTGTTACAAAAAATTATTCCAAAAAAAAGCATCTTTTAGTGTGTGACAGAAGCTAAACATGAAAAAAGAGTATAAATCTGGTATCGCTGTAATCGCACCGATCCGAGGAATAAAGTCGCCTAATCACTAATACCGCACAAGGAACGGCACAAAAAGAAAACCAATTCTTCACCTTTTGTGGATTTGTTCATTGTGCCTCCCAAAGATCGCAGTAAGGCGATCACAGTGGTTCCCCCCCACATATGGGGTATCAGCGTACTCAGGACAAAATGCACAATAGCTTTTGGGGTCCTATTTCTCCTGTTACCCTTAGAAAAATAAAAATTTGGGGCAAAAAGATTATTTTTGTGGAAAAAAATATGATATTTTTATTTTCACGGCTCTACGTTATAAACTTCTGTGAAGCACTTGGGGGTTCAAAGTGCTCACCACACATCTAGATAAGTTCCTTGGGGGGTCTAGTTTCCAAAATGGAGTCACTTGTGGGGGGTTTCTACTGTTTAGGCACATCAGGGGCTTTCCAAACGTGACATGACACCCGCAGACCATTCCATCAAAATCTGCATTTAAAAACGGTGCTCCTTCCCTTCCGAGCTCTGCCATGCGTCAAAATAGTGGTTCCCCCCCACATATGGGATATCAGCATACTCAGGACAAATTGCACAATAGCTTTTGGGGTCCTATTTCTCCTGTTACCCTTATAAAAATAAAAATTTGGGGGCAAAAAGATTATTTTTGTGGAAAAAAATATGATATTTTTATTTTCACGGCTCTACGTTATAAACTTCTGTGAAGCACTTGGGGGTTCAAAGTGCTCACCACACATCTAGATAAGTTCCTTGGGGGGTCTAGTTTCCAAAATGGAGTCACTTGTGGGGGGTTTCTACTGTTTAGGCACATCAGGGGCTTTCCAAACCTGACATGACACCCGCAGACCATTCCATCAAAATCTGCATTTAAAAACGGTGCTCCTTCCCTTCCGAGCTCTGCCATGCGTCAAAATAGTGGTTCCCCCCACATATGGGATATCAGCGTACTCAGGACAAATTGCACAATAGCTTTTGGGGTCCTATTTCTCCTGTTACCCTTATAAAAATAAAAATTTGGGGGCAAAAAGATTATTTTTGTGGAAAAAAATATGATATTTTTATTTTCACGGCTCTACGTTATAAACTTCTGTGAAGCACTTGGGGTTCAAAGTGCTCACCACACATCTAGATAAGTTCCTTGGGGGGTCTAGTTTCCAAAATGGAGTCACTTATGGGGGTTTCTACTGTTTAGGCACATCAGGGGCTTTCCAAACGTGACATGACACCCGCAGACCATTCCATCAAAATCTGCATTTGAAAAAGGCGCTCCTTCCCTTTCCAGCTCTGCCATGCGTCAAAATAGTGGTTTACCCCCACATATGGGGTATCAGCGTACTCAGGACAAATTGCACAATAACTTTTGGGGTCCTGTTACCCTTTGGAAAATAACAATTGGGGGTGGAAAGATCATTTTTGTGGAAAAGATATGATTTTTTAATTTTACTGCTCTACGTTATAACCTTCTGTGAAGCCCTTGGGGGTTCAAAGCTTTCACCACACATCTAGATAAGTTCCTTGGGGGGTCTAGTTTCCAAAATGGGGTCACTTGTGGGGGGTTTCCACTGTTTAGGCACACAGGGACTCTCCAAATGCGACATGGCGTCCAATCTCAATTCCAGCCAAAAAAGTCAAATGGCGCTGCTTCCCTTCCAAGCTCTGCCATGCGCCCAAATAGTGGTTTACCCCCACATATGGGGTATAAGCATACTCAGGACAAATTGCACAATAACTTTTGGGGTCCTTTTACCCTTTGGAAAATAAAAATTGGGGTGGAAAGATCATTTTAGTGGAAAAGATATGATTTTTTAATTTTACAGCTCTACGTTATAAACTTCTGTGAAGCCCTTAGGGGTTCAAAGCTCTCACCATACATCTAGATAAGTTCCTTGGGGGGTCTAGTTTCCAAAATGGGGTTACTTGTGGGGGGTTTCCACTGTTTAGGCACACAGGGGCTCTCCAAATACGACATGGCGTCCAATCTCAATTCCAGCCAAAAAAGTCAAATGGCGCTGCTTCCCTTCCGAGCTCTGCCATGCACCCAAATAGTGGTTTACCCCCACATATGGGGTATCAGCATACTCAGGACTAATTGCACAAAAAACTTTTGGGTCCTTTTATCCTTTGGAAAATAAAAATTGGGATGAAAAGATCATTTTTGTGGAAAAAAATATGATTTTTTAATTTTACGGCTCTACGTTATAACCTTCTGTGAAGCCCTTGGGGTTCAAAGCTTTCACCACACATCTAGATAAGTTCCTTGGGGGGTCTAGTTTCCAAAATGGGGTCACTTGTGGGGGGTTTCCACTGTTTAGGCACACAGGGACTCTCCAAATGCGACATGGCGTCCAATCTCAATTCCAGCCAAAAAAGTCAAATGGCGCTGCTTCCCTTCCGAGCTCTGCCATGCACCCAAATAGTGGTTTACCCCCACATATGGGGTATCAGCGTACTCAGGACTAATTGCACAATAACTTTTGGGGTCCTTTTATCCTTTGGAAAATAAAAATTGGGATGAAAAGATCATTTTTGTGGAAAAAATATGATTTTTTAATTTTAACGGCTCTACGTTATAACCTTCTGTGAAGCCCTTGGGGGTTCAAAGCTCTCACTACACATCTAGATAAGTTCCTTGGGGGGTCTAGTTTCCAAAATGGGGTTACTTGTGGGGGGTTTCCACTGTTTAGGCACACAGGGGCTCTCCAAATGCGACATGGCGTCCAATCTCAATTCCAGCCAAAAAAGTCAAATGGCGCTGCTTCCCTTCCGAGCTCTGCCATGCACCCAAATAGTGGTTTACCCCCACATATGGGGTATCAGCGTACTCAGGACTAATTGCACAATAACTTTTGGGGTCCTTCTATCCTTTGGAAAATAAAAATTGGGATGAAAAGATCATTTTTGTGGAAAAAATATGATTTTTTAATTTTACGGCTCTACGTTATAACCTTCTGTGAAGCCCTTGGGGGTTCAAAGCTCTCACTACACATTTAGATAAGTTACTTGGGGGTCTAGTTTCCAAAATGGGGTCACTTGTGGGGGGTTTCCACTGTTTAGGCACACAGGGACTCTCCAAATGCGACATGGCGTCCAATCTCAATTCCAGCCAAAAAAGTCAAATGGCGCTGCTTCCCTTCCGAGCTCTGCCATGCGCCCAAATAGTGGTTTACCCCCACACATGGGGTATCGCTGTACTCAGGAGAAATTGTACAACAAATATTGTGGTTCATTTTCTACTGATACCCTTGACAAAATTTTAAAAAATTGTGTCGAAAGAAAAATTTTGGGAAAAAAAGTTAAATGTTAATTTTTTCCTTCCACATTGCTTCAATTCTTGTGAAGTACCTAAAGGGTTAATAAACTTCTTGAATGTGGCTTTGAACACGTTGAGGGGTGCAGTTTTTAGAATGGTGTCACTTTTGGGTATTTTCTGTCATATTGACCCCTCAAATTCACTTCAAATGTGAGGTGGCCCCTAAAAAAAATGATTTTGTAAATTTTGTTGGAAAAATGAGAAATTGCTGGTCAATTTTAACACTTATAACTTCCTAATAAAAAAAAATTTTGGTTCCAAAATTGTGCTGATGTAAAGTAGACATGTGGGAAATGTTATTTATTAACTAATTTTTGTGACATATCTCTCTGATTTAATGGCATAAAAATTAAAAGTTTGAAAATTGCAAAATTTTCAAAATTTTTGCCATATTTCCATTTTTTTCATAAATAAACGCAAGTTATATTGAAGAAATTTTACCACTATCATGAAGTACAATATGTCTCGAGAAAACAATCTCAGAATCGCCAAGATCCGTTGAAGCGTTCCAGAGTTATAACCTCATAAAGAGACAGTGGTCAGAATTGTAAAAATTGGCCTGGTCTTTAACCTACAAAATGGCTTGGTCGTTAAGGGGTTAATTTACATATATTTTTTTAAGTAAAATCATCATCTTATGGTACTAAAGGTTATATTTCTCTTGTTTGGAGTATAGACATTTTTAATTGACACGTAACAAGGAAAATACTTGATATAGTATTTAAACATCCTCCTTGACCCTGGGCTCCAACACCGCCAGTTGTTGCTCGGAAGTGCTGTTAGCACAGTCAACACTTGTTCCTGTGTTACTGGGGTTCAGTAATGTCAGCTGTTCCCCTGCTGTGTGAACGGCAAAAAGTCCTGCTGCCTCCACCATGTTCCCTTCTCATCCCTGGGCTACAACACCGCTAGTTGTTGCTCGGAAGTGCTGTTAGCACAGTCAACACTTGCTCCTGTGTTACTGGGGTTCAGTAATGTCAGCTGTTCCCCTGCTGTGTGTACGGCAAAAAGTCCTGCTGCCTCCACCCTGTTGTCTTCTCATCCCTGGGCTCCAGCACCGCCAGTTGTTGCTCAGAAGTGCTGTTAGCACAGTCAACACTTGCTCCTGTGTTACTGGGGTTCAGTAATGTCAGCTGTTCCCCTGCTGTGTGAATGGCAAAAAGTCCTGCTGCCTCCACCATGTTTCTTCTCATCCCTGGGCTACAACACCGCCAGTTGTTGCTCGGAAGTGCTGTTAGCACAGTCAACACTTGTCCTTTTACTGGTCGTAATGTCAGCTGTTCCCCTGCTGGTGTACGGCAAAAGTCTGCTGCCTCACCCTGTTGTCTTCTCATCCCTGGCTACAACACCGCCGGTTGTTGCTCGGAAGTGCTGTTGCACAGTCAACACTTGCTCCTGTGTTACTGGGTCGTAATCAGCTGTTCCCCTGCTGTGTGTACGCAAAAGTCTGCTGCCTCCACCCTGTGTCTTCTCATCCCTGGGCTACAACACCGCCAGTTGTTGCTCGGAAGTGCTGTTAGCACAGTCAACACTTGCTCCTGTGTTACTGGGGTTCAGTAATGTCAGCTGTTCCCCTGCTGTGTGAACGGCAAAAAGTCCTGCTGCCTCCACCCTGTTGTCTTCTCATCCCTGGGCTACAACACTGCCAGTTGTTGCTCGGAAGTGCTGTTAGCACAGTCAACACTTGCTCCTGTGTTACTGGGTTCAGTAATGTCAGCTGTTCCCCTGCTGTGTGAACGGCAAAAAGTCCTGCTGCCTCCACCCTGTTGTCTTCTCATCCCTGGGCTTCAACACCGCCAGTTGTTGCTCGGAAGTGTCATTGGCATGGATACTCACTCCTGCCCAGACTGGTTACAGCACGCCATCTGTTTCCTGTCAGTGTAAACGTCACTTAGCCTCCAATAAGTTGTCCTGTCGTGTTGCGGTCGGGTTAGCCGACTCTATGGTGCCTGGAGTTTAGGTGCTTCCTATGTGTGCTGCAGGATATGCAAATAAAGGCTGTTTCCGTTGTGAAATAGGACAATCACCCACTGTAGTACTGTGGGATTCGGTAACTGCGGCCGGCTCGCGGCCTGTCAACTTAAATTTCCATGGGTACCTTCTGCTACCCGTCCGGGTTCCAGTACCGTCAGCTGGTTCTCCGCAGTGCCTTTGGCCTAGGTGCCTCCATCTCGGTATCCGAGTTCCAGCAACGTCTTCTGGTCCTTGGTAGTGCTTTGGAGCACAGGTACCTCCTGCTTAGTAACCGTGTCCCAGTAATGTCAGCTGGTCCTCGGTTGTGCCATTGGCTCTTTTCCTTCTGCTGCCCCTCCGGGTTCCAGCACAGTCAGCTGGTCCTCGTTACTTGCATTGGCTCTTGTACCTTCTGCTACCCATCCGGGTTCCAGTACCGTCAGCTGGTTCTCCGCAGTGCCTTTGGCCTAGGTGCCTCCATCTCGTATCCGAGTTCCAGCAACGTCTGCTGGTCCTTGGTAGTGCTTTGGAGCACAGGTACCTCCTGCTTAGTAACCGTGTCCCAGTAACGTCAGCTGGTCCTCGGTTGTGCCATTGGCTCTTTTCCTTCTGCTGCCCCTCCGGGTTCCAGCACAGTCAGCTTGTCCTCGTTATTTGCATTGGCTCTTGTACCTTCTGCTACATTTACAAATTGAAGATTTTTTCAATGCTTTTTTGGGTAATCACTCTGGATCTCCAACAATGAAGATGACGACCCTGATGACCACCCCGAAGAAGATGACGACCACAAGGACGACGAACATCAAGCCAACCAGCCTAAACACCATCACAAAGAAGAAATAAAAGATTACCAAACAGGACTAAGAAGGTTAAGACAAACTACAAGATACAGAACAAGAGACTTAAGAACAATAAGCAGAAGATCAAAAAGCAGAAGAACATGAAGTATAAGACCAAAATGAAGAGCAAAATATATGCTCTAAATTATAAGCAGAAGAAAACTAAGCAGTGTATGGGGGTGAGTCCGTTCCTCCTCGTGGTGCCCCTGGAAAATGCCTGCTGCTGCAGGCTAAACTGAACACGGACAAATACTGTTGTAATTTAAATCTTTTGTGACAGCAAGAACGGAAGGATGAAAAATTCATACTTTGACAGATTACAAGTACAGGAATCTCTGTCACAAATAAGAATATGATGAAGAAGATGAAGTACAATATGAATAAGAATAATAATTTAATAAGAAGAATATGAGTAATGTTAACAAAAGATGAATAGCAAGAAGTTTAAGAAGAAGATAAAGAAGGTGAAGATGAAGAATAATTTGATGAAAAAGATGATGCTGCTGAAGATTATGAAGGAGAAAGTGTGTCAAAAGTTAAAAAGGTGAAGAGCATGGAAGTTGTGAAATATACATATTTGCCAAAATAGAAAAAACGTTAACAACATTGTCAATTTCTTCGTCAATCCGAACATCTTAAAAAAAAAAATATTTATGCTATTCCATTTGATTGGGTTAAACATCTATGCCTTTAATGTCTCCTCAACCTTCCCCAATACATTCTACATTACTCTTTGTTGTTTTCCTTCATGTACAATTAACCAACAAGGCAAGAATGGGTTTTTTTTAATTCCGATATTTTGTTCCCATAGACTTACATTGGATTTCCAGTATCGGTATCGGGTATCGCCGATATTTTTTGGGTATCGGCGATACCATTCCGATTCCGATACTTTTGGATATCGGAAAGTATCGCTCAACTCTAGTAACAAGGCCAAGGCTAAATTTCTGGGACTAGAATGAACTAAAGTGAGAAATATTATGTACAAATGGAGAAAACAGCAGAGTGATGGCAGTATGATTTCAACATGCTCGATCCTTTTATTTTCAGGAGAGATATGCAACCACCTGAGGTGAACACATGGCAGGGAGTTTTATGGAGTGGCTGAAAAATACAAGTGTGCTTCATTATCTGTTTTCTACCTCCCATGGAGTTAAAAACGTGATCTGCAAACTGATAATGTCACTTATTTATATAGTATTCTGAATGAGGCTGAATATAAATTGACAAATACAAATTCAAATTTCTAAGAAAAATAGCAGGAAGCAGCATGCCATGATAATATTCTAGATATTTAAAAGAATGAAACTCAACAACACAAAGTTTTTCTTACTCAGTTGTGAGGGAAAATTTGTCAATCAGAGAAAACAATTGAGAATACTTCAATGACTTATACTCTTATACACTGCTCAATAAAAAAAGGGAACACTTAAACAACAGAATATAACTCCAAGTGAATCAAACTTCTGTGAAATCAAACTATCCACTTAGGAAGCAACACTGATTGACAATCAATTTCATATGCTGTTGTGCAAATGGAATAGATAACAGATGGAAATTATTGGCAATTATTAAGACACACTCAATAAAGGAGTGGTTCTGCAGGTGGGGACCACAGACCACATCTCAGTACCAATGCTTTATGGCTGATGTTTTGGTCGATTTTGAAAGTTGGTTGTGCTTTCACACTCATGGTAGCATGAGACGGACTCTACAACCCACACAAGTGGCTCAGGTAGTGCAGCTCATTCACGATGGCACATCAATGCGAGCTGTGGCAAGAAGGTTTGCTGTGTCTGTCAGCGTAGTGTCCAGAGGCTGGAGCGCTACCAGTAGACAGGCCAGTACACCAGGAGACGGGCCGTAGGAGGGAAACAACCCAGCAGCAGGATCGCTACCTCCGCCTTTGTGTAAGGTGGAACAGGAGGAGCACTGCCAGAGCCCTGCAAAACGACCTCCAGCAGGCCACAAATGTGCATGTGTCTGCACAAATGGTTAGAAACCGACTCCATGAGGATGGTCTGAGTGCCCAACGTCCACAGATGGGGGTTTTGATAACAGCCCAACACTGTGCAGGACGCTTGGCATTTGCCACAGAACACCTGGATTGGCAAATTCGCCACTGGTGCCCTGTGCTCTTCAGTGCAGGTTCACACTGAGCACATGTGACAGATGGAGATGCTGTGGAGAGCGATCTACTGCCTGCAATATCCTTCAGCATGACCGGTTTGGCAGTTGGTCAGTAATGGTGTGGGGTGGCATTTCCTTGGAGGGCTGCACAGCCCTTCACGTGCTCGCCAGAGGTAGCCTGACTGCCATTAGGTACCGAGATGAGATCATCAGACCCCTTCTGAGACCATATGCTGGTGCTGTTGGCCCTGAGTTCCTCCTAATTCAGGACAATGCCAGACCTCATGTGGCTGGAGTGTGTCAGCTGTTATTGTCATGTCTAGCTCCATCCACCAACAGACTGTCCAGACCACAGACTGTCCATGAGTTGGCGGATGCCATCCGCCACCTCATCAGGAGCATGCCCAGGCATTGTAGGGTGGTCATACAGGCACAGGGAGGTCATACAGGCACGTTGAGGCCACACACACTACTGAGCATCATTTTGACTTGTTTTAAGGACATTGCATTCCACTTTAATTTTGGGTGTGACTCCAAATCCAGGCCTCCATTGGTTAATAAATTGGATTTCCATTGATGACTTTTGTGTGATTTTGTTGTCAGCACATTCAACTTTGTACAGAACAAAGTATTCAATGAAAATATCTCATTCACTCAGATCTAGGATGTGTTACTTGAGTGTTCCCTTTATTTTTTTAAGCAGTGTATACAGTATTCTGCAGTATATTCTGCAGACTTGGACTTTTCAAAGAGCCAATATTATGATTTTGGAGGATAAGTTTTCCTATTTCTACTTCTTGAACAACCATGTATAGTGACTTCCCTCTTGGCTTTACTATATGCAGAAAGATTATTCTGTTTCCAAAACTGTAAAACAAAAATGAAATTAGATTACGTAAAGTATTACTAAGTTAGTGAGAAAACATATTTACAAGTCGTCATTAATTATATTGAAATAAAACAGCTTAAAGCAATGGTTATGAATCTTTACGGATCATTTACAATTAGGGTCTAACAATGAAGAATCGTGGTGTTTAAGTCCCTTATGTTGCCTTACATGTAACCTACCTGACCTTTGGTGGCTCGGTACATTGGTATACAGCACAATAAAGGCATAGATCACTATGGTATATTATTATATAGAAATGAACAGTGTACAATAAAAAAAAATTATATTGTATACTTACCAGTATATTTTTTGCAATGAGACTGTAAGTGTGACATCTCTGTAATTCAGTGGGATGCATCATTGTCCTCAGAGGAAATTTACATAGGTAGCTTTTTATGAAATATATATCAAACATAGGTCTATGCATGTGTAAGGGGTGCGGAGGCCAGTTTAATGCTCTGTACTCCTTGCATACGTCCCTGGTATATTTCATATGTCATGTATAGTGTTGAGCATTCCGATACTGCAAATATCGGGTATCGGCCGATATTAGCTGTATCGGAATTCCGATTCCAAGTTCCGATATTTTCGTCTTATCGGATACCGGAATCGGGATTGTCACTGTCACTGTCAGTGTCCGTCGGTCGGGTCTGTCAGGAGTCAGCGGCACTTACCTGGCAGAAGATCTCCGGCGGTCACATCCCGGACTGCTTCATGGCCGCCATCTTCTTTCCCCGGCGGTCACATGCAGTTTCTCGCGATAACTGCAGTGACTGCTGGGTAATCCCGGCCGTAAAGCAGTCAGTCCGATGACGTCACCGTCGGGGAAGCAGGTAATCAGCTGTGCTGCGCCGGGATGACAGGCTCTGCCTGTCATTGCGATGTAGCAGAGCTGGATCGTCGTGGGACTATCGTTATGGACTGCGTCGGACAGGTGGTATACTGTTGGTTTGTTTTTTTTCTTTTTTACAGGAGATCGATGGCGTCGCAGGAATGAGAGTACAATAAAAGAAATGAAAACTGTGTTGTCTCTTTTATTTCATTAAAATACTTTTTTCTTGCTGTGTCTTTTTTTTATACATTTAATAACTTTGGATTAATAATGGATCGGTGTCTTATTGACACCTCTCCATTATTAACCGGGCTTATTGTCACCGTGCAATCAACGGTGACAATAACCCCTTATTACCCCGCTTGCCACCGCTACAGGGCAAGTGGGAAGAGCCGGGTAAAGTGCCACAATTGGCACATCTTTTGATGCGCCAAATGTGGGGCTGCTGTAGCCTGGTATTATCAGGCTGTTGAGGGCCAAAATCCATGGGCCTTGACAGTCTTTTAATACCAGGCCGCAGCAGTCTGCATTTTACTTGGCTGGTTAACAAAAATAGGGGGGATCCCCACGCCGTTTTTTTTTCGAGGGGATCCCCTATTTTTGTTAACCAGCCAAGCTAAGCAGACTGCTGTGGCCTGGTATTATCAGGCTTGCAAGGTCCATGGATATTGGATCCTTACCAGCCTGAAAAACCAGGCCTCAGCGGTCTGCTTCATCTGGCTGGTTAACAAAAATAGGGGGGACCCCACGCCAATTTTTTTCGAGGGGATCCCCTATTTTTGTTAATCAGCCAAGATATGCAGACTGCTGTGGCCTGGTATTATCAGGCTGGCAAGGTCCATGGATCTTGGCTCCTTAACAGCCTGAAAATCCAGGCCTCAGCGGTCTGCTTCATCTGGCTGGTTAACAAAAATAGGGGGGACCCCACGCCAATTTTTTTCGAGGGGATCCCCTATTTTTGTTAATCAGCCAAGATATGCAGACTGCTGTGGCCTGGTATTATCAGGCTGGCAAGGTCCATGGATCTTGGCTCCTTAACAGCCTGAAAATCCAGGCCTCAGCGGTCTGCTTCATCTGGCTGGTTAACAAAAATAGGGGGGACCCCACGCCAATTTTTTTCGAGGGGATCCCCTATTTTTGTTAATCAGCCAAGATATGCAGACTGCTGTGGCCTAGTATTATCAGGCTGGCAAGGTCCATGGATTTTGGCTCCTTAACAGCCTGAAAATCCAGGCCTCAGCGGTCTGCTTCATCTGGCTGGTTAACAAAAATAGGGGGGACCCCACGCCATTTTTTTTTCGAAGGGAACCCCTATTTTTGTTAATCAGCCAAGATATGCAGACTGCTGTGGCCTAGTATTATCAGGCTGGCAAGGTCCATGGATCTTGGCTCCTTAACAGCCTGAAAATCCAGGCCTCAGCGGTCTGCTTCATCTGGCTGGTTAACAAAAATAGGGGGGACCCCACGCCATTTTTTTTTCGAAGGGAACCCCTATTTTTGTTAATCAGTTCCCTCTGACGTCACTGATTGTGTCCCTGGCTGACCTGAAGTGAAAGTGGAAAGCAATCAATTAAGCTTTCCACTTAAGGGCCCGTCTCACATAGCGATATCGCTACCGAGATCGCTGCTGAGTCACTAGTTTTGTGACGCAGCAGCGATCTCACCAGCGATATCGCTGTGTGTGACATTCAGCGACGATCAGCCCCCCTGCCGGGTATCGCTGATCGTCGCTGAAATGGACTCAGGACCTTTTTTTGATCGCTGGTTTCCCGCTGACAGGCACACATCGCTGCGTGTGACAGGCGGGAGACCAGCGATCCGCTGGTAACCAAGGTACACAGCGGGTTTCCAGGCGCGGGGCTGTGCCTAGAAACCCGCTGTGTACCTTGGATACCAGCGCCCTGATGCAGGGAGCTGGTATCCAAGGTACACAGCGGGTTTCCAAGCGCTGCGCGGTGCCTGGAAACCCGCTGTGTACCTTGGTTACCAGCGGATCGCTGGTCTCCCGCCTGTCACACGCAGCGATGCGTGCCTGTCAGAGGGAAACCAGCGATCAAAAAAAGGTCCTGACATTTCTGCGACGATCAGCGATACCCGGCAGGGGGGCTGATCGTCGCTGAATGTCACACACAGCGATATCGCTGGTGAGCTCGCTGCTGCGTCACAAAACTAGTGACTCAGCAGCGATCTCGGTAGCGATATCGCTATGTGAGACGGGCCCTTAAGCGATGTTACCCGCAGTGTCGCTGTCCCAGATCGCTGCCTGAGCTGCCTGTTTGGCAGCTCAGCAGCGATCATGTAGCGATACACCAGCGATCCTGACAAGTGCATATCGTTGTCGGGATCGCTGGTGTATCGTTATGTGAGACCCAGCCTTTACTCTCCTGTCAGCCAGGAGAGGAACTCATTCATTTGGGGTTTACTGTGAGGCTGCAGCATTAGCTGCGGTCCCTGCAGTAAACATTAACCCTTTCTGAAGGATTACACCATGGGACCTGACTGTGCATGGGATAGGTAGAATAATTTTGCTTTTTTATTTTATTTTTATTACAGGAAATGGTTTTAGCAGGTAAATAAAATATGGTCAAAAACTGTGTGATTATTTCATTAAACTTCTTTTTTATTAAAGTGTGTGTGTTTGATTTTTCTTTCATACAATAGGATTAATAATTGATAGTTGTCTAATTGACAGCTCTCAATTATTAACCTGGCTTAAAGTGACCTTTCAATTGCAAGGTCATTTTAACCCCTTATTAACCCATTCGCCACCGCTACAGGGCAATGGGAATAGACGGGCAAAGTGCCAGAAAGGGCAAATCTAATTAGAGATTTGCCCTTTCTGGGGTGTCTGGGGGCAGATGTTAAGTAGCCGGGGGGGGCCAAAAATAATGGTCCCTCTCTGGGCTATTATTATCTGCCCCCACTCACTGGCTTTGTCTGTCTGGTTGCGAAAATAGGGCGGGAGCCCACGCATTTTTTTTCAGCAATTTTACACCTCATATATATATATATATACATGTCATTGAATTTGTGACACATATATATATATATTTATATTTGTAGTTCATACACTTCTACATAGTATAATAGCCGCTAATTCAATTGCCGGCTTTTGTGAAAATGCAGAACCCGACATGAAATGACACTTGGTGTACATAGGGTTAACCATGTCTTTTCATGTCCTTTGCTATCTAATTTGCACAAACAATTAAATCAGACTATGTGTGCAAAATTTCACACCTGTAGGGGTTAATTAAAGGTGTAAATTCGTAGCAAAAAAAGTCCGTTTTTTTTACAACGAATTTACACCTTTAATTAACCCCTACAGGTGTGAAATTTTGCACACATAGTCTGATTTAATTGTTTGTGAAAATTAGATAGCAAAGGACATGAAAAGAAATGTTTAACCCTATGTACACCAAGTGTCATTTCATGTCGGGTGACCCGACATGAAATGACACTTGGTGTACATAGGGTTAACCATGTATTTTCATGTCCTTTGCTATCTAATTTTCACAAACAATTAAATCAGACTATGTGTGCAAAATTTCACACCTGTAGGGGTTAATTAAAGGTGTAAATTCGTAGCAAAAAAGTCCGTTTTTTTACAACGAATTTACACCTTTAATTAACCCCTACAGGTGTGAAATTTTGCACACATAGTCTGATTTAATTGTTTGTGAAAATTAGATAGCAAAGGACATGAAAAGAAATGTTTAACCCTATGTACACCAAGTGTCATTTCATGTCGGGTGACCCGACATGAAATGACACTTGGTGTACATAGGGTTAACCATGTATTTTCATGTCCTTTGCTATCTAATTTTCACAAACAATTAAATCAGACTATGTGTGCAAAATTTCACACCTGTAGGGGTTAATTAAAGGTGTAAATTCGTAGCAAAAAAGTCCGTTTTTTTTACAACGAATTTACACCTTTAATTAACCCCTACAGGTGTGAAATTTTGCACACATAGTCTGATTTAATTGTTTGTGCAAATCAGATAGCAAACGACATGAAAAGACATGGTTAACCCTATGTACACCAAGTGTCATTTCATGTCGGGTGCTTCTGTCTTTTCACTGAAGCCGGCTTTACCCGGCAATTGAATCAAAGGATATTTACTATGTAGAAGTGTATAAACTATACATATATGTATATATACATGTCACAATGACATGTATATATATATATATGTATTCTATGTGTGTATATTTAGTGTTTACAAGGAAAGAATGGGGTTTTTTTAGTTGCGATATTTTGTTCCCATAGACTTACATGGGACTTCCGGTATCGGTATCGGGTATCGCCGATTTTTTAGTGATATCGGCGATACCATTCCGATTCCGATACTTTAGGATATCGGAAAGTATCGCTCAACTCTAGTCATGTATAGTGTTGAGCGATACTGCTCGATATCTAAAAATATCGTATCGGAATGGTATCGCCGATATCACTAAATATCGTCAATATCCGATTCCGATACCGGAAGTCCCATGTAAGTCTATGGGAACAAAATATCGCAACAAAAAAACCCCTTTCTTTCGTTGTAAACACAAAATATACACACATAGAATACATATATATATATACATGTCATTGTGACATATATACATATATTTATAGTTTATACACTTCTACATAGTAAAATAGACTGATTCAATTGCCGGGTAAAGCCGTGACATACCCCATAGAAGTCGACGGGCTCGGTGCCGAGTACCCCCAAAACCTCTGGCTCTGTGCGACTCAACTTGGGCGTCACGAACAGGATTCTGTAGCTCGCTATAAGCGAGTCCTGTGTGCCTGAATTGAACTGGTTTTGTGCTTGAGAATTGCTAAAATCATCAGAGAATGTATTTGCCATTTTTCCGCCATATCTGCGTCACGACGAGGCACTGGTGAAGAAGAAGGGCGTGCTCTTCGTGGGTGTACACTCACTCAGTGGCGCAAAAACGATGGCCGACCACTCTAAATGGTACTGCAATGTAAGATCGTGCCCCACAGCTCTTCAGTTCCGCCTCCTCATCCTCCTCAGTGTGCGGAAACTAACACGAAGGTCCCGCCTCACTACAAAAGAGGGGCCCTCTCCAGATGCTAATGACACATGTGACTTGGCAGAGATGGCTAATGGACACGAGCAGAAGTGTGAAGGGATGGAGCAGTCAGAGCTCTCCCCCCACGGAAGCGACCCGATCGCCACGGAACCACCGTTGGGCACCCGGCCTGGAAACCCTCCTACGCTGCAAGAAGCGGAGGATACCCTAAGAGGCCTGGCCCGGCACCGGGAGGAGGTCGCCAGGATGGAAGCCAGCTGGCGTGCCCTAAAACTAAACTTGGAGCGGCGCCAATCCCTCTTACCTGAAGTGTCTGTACCGGAAGGTGAGGCACCCGTTCTAGTAGAGGAGTCCGTGCGGGCATCCCAGCCTTTGCAATGTGATCCGGTTGACGTCGCAGTGGAGGCACCCGTTCCTGCAAAAAACTCTGCACCGGCAGCACCCCAGATCCCGCTGTCTGCCCCCGTCGCTGAGACAGAAGAAGCGACACCCGTCCTCATGGAGGAGGCCGCGCAGGCACCAGAGGTCTACCTGTCTGTACCGGAGCCCCGACTGTCATCTGTTCCAGAGCCGGCTGCTTCCTCCGCAGGTGAGCGCCGCCAGGACTGGGGGGCGCCAGGAGAGCTGCCGCAAACCGGACATCGTAAGCTGCAGTTTGATGGTGGAGACATGGAGATGCTGGTGGAGGAGAATTACAACCGGCGTCAGGAGGAAGAGTGGAGACGTTGGGAGCGGGAAGCAGAGCGACAAAGGGAGCAGCGCGAATCCCAGAAGCTTCGCCAACGTCACATCGAGAAGGACCGGGCAGATAAGGACCGGATGAGAAAAGATAAAGTAACCCTGTGGGAGCCGCGGCGTAAGGGTGCAGTACGGAGCTTTAAATTGAAAGGTGGTTGGGGCTTCATCCAGGAGCCTGGACTTTATTTAGAAGTGTTTGTGACCCGGCGGGACGTGGAGACTCACCTCCCAGAAGGACACCCGGGGAGGGACCTGTTGCCAGGAGACTTGGTGACTTACACCCGACACTGGGGTTACAATGGATGGTACGCCCTAAATGTTACCAGGTGCGACCCCTACTCCCCAGAGTGTCAGGAACCTGTGAGACCCTCGGAGCCTTCAGCCTCCCACATCCAGGCCTCTGCACAAGTGCCCACCCCACGCCGTAAATCTCCCCAGCCTCCCTCAGTGGTCTCCTCAGCAGCCCCAGCTATGGACATGATAACTATAGCTGGCCCGTACCGGCGCCTGTTAGGCCCCCTGGGGTTCGTTCAGTCCGGGACATAGGGCTCCAGACCCGGAGGGAGATGAAAGAGGTGGCCACACAGACACAGATAGCGGGTCACGACTTGACTGTACAGGCCACACGACGTCATCAGGTCCTGGTGGTCCTTGGTGTCTCGGATGTTTGGCCAGCATCAGAAGAGTACCAGGTGGTACCTGGAACACCCCTGCCAAAGAATTATAAATAACCCGGACAGGGTCCCTGTATGTAAATAGTTAAATTGTTGATGTACCCGGACGGGTGAATGTTCATAAAAAATTTTTTTAATTTAATAAAAAACACAACACAGTTTTCATTACTTTTATTACAGTCTCATCCTGCGACGCCATCGATCTCCTGTAAAAAAATGAAAAAAAAAAAACAGCAGTATACCACCTGTCCGACGCAGTCCATAGTAACGAGTATCCCACGACGATCCAGCTCTGCTACATCAGAATGACAGGCAGAGCCTGTCATCCCGGCGCAGCACAGCTGATTACCTGCTTCCCCGGCGGTGACGTCATCGGACTGCTTTACGGCCGGGATTACCCTGCAGTCACTGCAGTTATCGCGAAAAACTGCATGTGACCGCCAGGGAGAAGATAATGGCGGCCATCAAGCAGTCCAGGACGTGACCGCCGGAGATCTTCTGCCAGGTAAGTGCCGCTGACTCCTGACAGACCCGACCGACGGACACTCACAGTGACAGTGACAAATCCGATTCCGGTATCCGATATGGCGAAAATATCTGTACTCGGAATCGAAAGCCCGATACAGCTAATATCGGCCGATACCCGATATTTGCAGTATCGTATCACTCAACACTAGTCATGTAATGTATATTGTGTATTGCAATGTACCTATGTTTGTGTGTTGTAAAGATATAGGGATAATGTAGGACTTAGACCAGTAGGGGGAGCAAAATAGAAAATAATACAATAGAATAGGATAGGAATTAGAAGAATAGGATTTAGCTAGTTAGGAGGGGCTAAGAAAGAGTAGTTGGGGAGCTTCCTGGAGTTAGTCAGTTGTAACTGGGAGCTAGGACAGGACAGTTGTGTCTAGAAACATTTAAGCAGAGGAGCCCATCCATCCAGCACCTGGGAGCTGACAGTCACACGGTAGTGGAGGAATACAGGGCAGCATAAGCATGGTAGTAGCTAACTTCGTGGGAACAACTCTTAATGTCCGAGGCCTACGGTTTGGTAAGGATGGGAATCAGCAACCTTCGACTTCACCTTTGGAGAGGGAAGTGGGCAAGGAACTCCTGAAGTGGGTTAGTCTGTCTAGTCAGGAAGCTGCGGTACCGGAGGATACGGTACGACCCTACGATATTCCTGGAGAAATGAGGGACTGTACAGGGAATGGAATGGTTATATTCTGTGAAGAATCTTGTGCTGGTTCTGTGACTAAACTGAATGAGCTGAGTAAAGTTGTTTTGTTGAAAATGTACTTGGACTCTGACTGTCATTGTGTGGTGTTGAAAAAAAAGCCCAACAGTCCCCGAGGGGACTCCGTCTTGCAAGTAAGTGCACTGCAAAAGGGACACTGTGTTGATGTGATGGAGAGCCAGGGCATGACTGAACTTCCATTGTTAGCCACAACTACTACAGCCCTGGCCTCCGCTTCACATGATCGCCCTTTGTTGGACATTTGTGTTGAGAGCTTATTCTGGCATATACATCAAATGTGTGATGCATTGACGGCCTAACTGGATGCACTTTGGCTGGCACTGGGAACTTTGTGGCTATTAGGCTAGGTTCACATTGCATTAGGGGCATCCGTTTAACGGATCCGTTAAACGGATGCGCTGACGCTGATGTAATTTTGGACATCTTCATACCCCTAGCGCTAACGTATGCGCTAACGCATGGTAGCATTTTGCTGCCATGTGTTAGCCATACAGGTCTATGCACAGCGAACGGGTCCGTTCGCTGTGCGTTAGACCTAACGCACCCCGAAACGCTGCAAACCGCGTTCGAGGTCCGTCAGAAATTAACGCATAATCGCTTAACTCATGCCGAATTTGACATGCGGTAGGATGCGTTAATATAATGGAGGGCAATGGGTGCATTAAGGCATCTGTTACATAGCGCTAGTGCCGCAATGAACGGATGCATTTAACGGATGGCCCCTAACGCAATGTGAACCCCCCTTACTGGCGGAGCTTTTCAAGTCCCTATTTTTATATCCCTATCGTTTGACTGGAAGAAAAAGTTTTTAAAGCCCTGAACTATAGTTTTCTACAATGAGATTATTGCTAGAAAGTCCAGAAAAAATTGAGCCTCCTTAAGGTTTTTACATGGATGTTCAGAAATAGTACAATTAGTGATATCTGTCAATAATACCATCAACATTTACTATACACGTTAGTTATATTTGCTAATCTTTTTAGATTTAAAGGGCTGTATAGCAGATAAACAGAATTTCCTGTCTGAAATATCCAGCAATGTTCAGTTAACTAACTGGCTACTGTGTTGACCTATCAAATATGAAAATGGTTGCTAAAGCATGCTAAAGCAAGGCAATATGAAATACATGAAATGTGAATAGCAAAATGGCTTGTAAAATTTAGGAAAAATTCATATGAGATGCTTAGCACAAAATTTGGTGTGTACAGTCATGGCCAAAAGTTTTGAGAATGACACAAATATTATATTTTCACATGATCTGCTGCCCTCTGGTTTTTATGTGTGGGTTTGACAGATGTTTTTATCACAGACAGAAATATAATTGCAAACATATGAGTAACAAAAGCTTACGGTATATTGACAGATAGAATGAGTTAATGCAGCAAGTCAATATTTGCAGTGTTGACCCTTCTTCTTCAGGACCTCTGCAATTCTCCCTGGCATGCTCTCAATCAACTTCTGGACCAAATCCTGACTGATAGCACTCCATTCTTGCACAATCAATGCTTTCATTTTGTCAGAATTTTTAGGTTTTTGTTTGTCCACCCGTCTCTTGATGATTGACCACAAGTTCTCAATGGGATTAAGATCTGGGGAGTTTCCAGGCCATGGACCCAAAATCTCTATGTTTTGTTCCCTGAGCCATTTAGTTATCACCTTTGCTTTATGGCAAGGTGTTCCATCATGCTGGAAAAGGCATTGTTGATCGCCAAACTGCTCTTGGAGGGTTGGGAGAAGTTGCTCTTGGAGGACATTCTGGTACCATTCTTTATTCATGGCTGTGTTTTTAGGCAAGACTGTGAGAGAGCCGATTCCCTTGGCTGAGAAGCAACCCCACACATGAATGGTTTCAGGATGCTTAACAGTTGGCATGAGACAAGACTGGTGGTAGCGCTCACCTTGTCTTCTCCGAATGAGGCGTTTTCCTGATGTCCCAAACAATCGAAAAGGGGATTCATCAGAGAAAATAACTTACCCCAGTCCTCAGCAGTCCACTGCCTGTACCTTTTGCAGAATATCAGTCTGTCCATGATGTTTTTTCCGGAGAGAAGAGGCTTCTTTGCTGCCCTCCTTTAGACCAGGCCTTGCTCCAAGAGTCTCCGCCTCACATTGCGTGCAGATGCACTCACACCTGCCTGCTGCCATTCCTGAGCAAGCTCTGCACTGCTGGTAGCCCGATCCCGCAGCTGAAACACTTTTAAGATACGGTCCTGGCGCTTGCTGGTCTTTCTTGGGCGCCCTGGAGCCTTTTTGGCAACAATGGAACCTCTCTCCTTGAAGTTCTTGATGATGCGATAGATTGTTGACTGAGGTTCAATCTTTCTAGCTGCGATACTCTTCCCTGTTAGGCCATTTTTGTGCATTGCAATGATGACTGCACGTGTTTCTTTAGAGATAACCATGGTTAACAGAAGAGAAACAATGATGCCAAGCACCAGCCTCCTTTTAAAGTGTCCAGTGGTGTCATTCTTACTTAATCATGACAGATTGATCTCCAGCCATGTCCTCATCAACACCCACACCTGTGTTAATGGAGCAATCACTGAAAAGAGGTTAGCTGGTCCTTTTAAGGCAGGGCTGCAATGATGTTGAAACGTGTTTTGGGGGATAAAGTTCATTTTCTAGCCAAATATTGACTTTGCAAGTAATTGCTGTTAAGCTGATCACTCTTTATAACATTCTGGAGTATATGCAAATTGCCATTAGAAAAAGTGAAGCAGTAGACTTTGTAAAAATTAATATTTGTGTCATTCTCAAAACTTTTGGCCATGACTGTAAGTTACTTTTTTTGGTATGCACCTGTTCAGACTAGGTCTTGCTGTTTCAGTCAGTTTTCTGCTATCTACTCTGTTGACCTACCATAGTTATTTACTGGTTGAGTAGGCATTTCCTGCCATTTTCACTGTGCCGAGATTGGACCAGGAAGTAGAGACCAGAGAGGACTGAGAATGGGAGTTGTTGAGGATTGATGAGTATAACTTCTTTTATTTTATTTTTTTATCCATTCTAAGCCCTTTTAAAAATATTTTTTATCCACTGGCTAATCCCTTTAATGTTGCAAGTGGGCAGTCCTATCAGGCACTGACAGCTCTATTTGTATCAGTGTGCATACAGAGATAGCTGTCAGTCACTGATAGGACTGCCCACTGGACCAAAAAAAACAGAAAGAACAGATATTTGAACGATTAAATCACAGGTTATGCTGAATCTTTTCTCATGAAGCTGTGTATCAATCTAGTCCACTCCTGCTGCTCTATAACATGGTGCCTGCAGATTGGACTGCATTTTCATGGTAACAGAAGTGAGGGAACCTCAAAAATGCGATAGAATATGTCCAATCAATAATAAAAACTAAGTTTATTATACATATATTAATAAACAACCAGTGATGAGCATAAAGGACAAAATATACAGGCACAGGGGAAGAATGGAGTGCAACAAGTGCACAACTTCAGACAAATATGAAAACAAAGAGAAGGCAGTAGCAACAGTCCCAGAGGTAATAGATGTCAAGATCCAGAAGATCACATAATAATGATAATATAGCACCTATAAGCAGAATCGTAATATAGTATATCTAGCTATATGGGGAGATTACAGGACCAATCAAACGTGCAATGTAATACAATAATAGCCAATGTGGTCCATGGTAACCATTAATCACATACCATATACAAAAGTACAGAGGCTAGACATACACTTTAATAGGTACTACGGTATTTAGGCTGAAATAATGTGACATGACAAAAAGCACTCAGCATATGTAGATCGAGCACAATGGTCTATATAGTGTATAGTAGTATCAGCATACAATATGCCAATTAGGTGCTGCATAAGTACACATAAATAGGTACAACAGCCATAGTACCTGATGGTGCAAGAGATGCGGGGACTGTGCCAGGAGCCGACTCACGGGCCCGACGCGCGTTTCGGATTTTACTCCTTCTTCGGGGCACAAGATGGGAAGAGCCAGTGAACTATAAATAGCGCCATACCGGAAGTGTCAGAGCCGCGGACCGGAAGTGACGCATCCGCAGCCCCAGTGACTCACGACGCTCAGTTGGCCCGGCATCAAACTCCGGTGGTTCCCGTGGCAACCACCCAAGCCTAAAGATGCCGGAAACAACAGCGCGGCAGAGTATGGAGCGTGCATGCGTGCAGGGCAGCGGCGGTGACACCTACAGGTGGACAGTGGTATATACTCAAATTATCCACAGACAACAATGCAATTGACTTATGAAGAATCGGTGAAAGACAAAACAGCATGACATTCAATATGAAGAATTATATCAATAATATACAGCATACAAATAATACATATAATGTTTATATAATCCAAGATGTATACTCTTATGCTGATTCTGCTATTTAGCAGTTGTATTTATTGCATTTTCATGGTGACAGGTTCCCTTTAAATATGCATGTATGGGCAATGAACACATGAACATCCACACTGCTCTGTTCTTGCTTTATCTCAAGCTCAGATCATAATTGCAACAAATCAAATTTCCCGACTAATTTATTAAAACCGATACTGGGAAATGGCAATACGCAACCATAGAAAGGAGTATGTTTGCTTACGTGGATGCTCTTTCTGCTAATAACCTATAACTGGTAGAGAAGTTCATCCCTTTTATAGTTAACAGTGATTTTCTACGTTTTTTACGGACCGTAGTAGAACACTCTACCCAGGGCCGGCTCCAGCACTTTGAGGGCCCCGGGCGAAAGAGTCTCATTGGCCCCCCGCGCCACATTAAGGCTATGTGCACACGTTCAGGATTTTTTGTGTTTTTTTTGCATTTTTGTGGCAGTTTTCCGCTGCAAAAACGCATGCATTAAGCATCCTATTGTTACAATGCATTCCGCAATTTTTGTGCACATGCTGCTTTTTTTCCGCAAAAAAAACGCATCGCGGAAAAAAATGCAGCATCTTCATTATTTTGCTGGAATCGTGGCGATTCCGCCGCCATAGGAATGCATTGAACCCCTTACTTTCCCCATGTGGCTATGCCCACCATGCGCAAAATGAGCGGTTCATGTGCGGTTGGTACCCAGGGCCTGGAGGAGAGCAGACTCTCCTCCAGGCCCTGGGTACCATATCCATGTTACAATAATGAAAAAAAAGTGATATTCTCACCTTCCGGCGGCCCCCGCAGCCTTCCTGCCTCTCAGCGACGCTCCCGGCCAATCCCGGTCCCAGTAATGTCTTGCAACAATGACCTGTGATGATGTAGCGGTCTCACGTGATGCTACGTCATCTGGGGTCATTGTCGCTATGCATTACTGGGAACGGGATTGGCCGGGAGCGTCGCTGAGAGGCGGGAAGGCTGCGGGGGCCGCCGGAAGGTGAGAATATCACAATTTATTATTTTTTTTAATTTTTTTTAACATTAGATCTGTTTACTATTGATGCGGCATCAATAGTAAAAAGTTGCTCACACGAGTCAAACACTTGTTTGACTCGTGTCGTGTGACCAACCTGTCAATCAGTTTTCCAAGCGATGCTACAGATCGCTTGGAAAACGCTAGCATTCTGCAAGCTAATTACGCTTGCAAAATGCTAGTTTTAGCGGGAATATGCATACCAATAAAATGTGTGTTTCCTGTGGCAGGGAGGTGCGGAATTGCCACGGAAATTTCCGCGGCAATTCCGCCACGTGTGCACATAGCCTAACACATACCACGATTCATGATGCATGGATACAGCAGAGAGATATAGGTATAGTACAATGCCAGATTTCACTTCCTACAGACTCACACAAGTTGTTTTTTCTTTTCTGGCAGTTGCAGCTGTTATCAGATTCATCTTATTGAAGTGTGACTGTCATTATGCACGAAGCTAGTAGTTTATCACTTGGGACTCAAGTAGTGACAGTCACACTTCAATAAGATGAATCTGATAACAGCTGCAACTGCCAGAAAAGAAAAAAAAACTCGCCTGTTCTCACTGCAGAGCTGGCTCATTGCTTTCACAGCAGGGAGCCGGCTTTGTTATCAGCTCGTTCACGGAGTCTGTACTCACTGTCTAGTCACTGACACTGCCGCAGGACTCAGGAGCCGTCACTAGTCGGAGGAGCCTCAGCGAGCGCTGGAAATCTGTGAAGTGCCGGGACCATCTCTCTCTCTGTCAAGCTGCCTGCACACGAAGCTTCTGTCCTCTGCCGCCCGCCTCTTCAAATCTCCATCTCGTCACTTCCTCCCTGGCTGCAGCACCAGTGAGAAGAGACAAGGGGGGAGCTCTACTGCACTCCACCAATCCTGACTGTCTGGATTCATATAGAAGCGCGTCTGCTGCTGTGAACATGAGTGGGCCCCCTCGTCTCGCCAGGGCCCCGGCACTTGCCCGGGTGTGCCGGGTGCTGACACCGGCCCTGACTCTACCACTTATTACTGGCGTACTACAGTGTGGTAGTAGCACATAAAATGATTGCATAGTAAATGTCCTATTATAGTCTCACACTTTATAATGTGTGAGAGCCGCAGCAGGATGTTCTGCTGCTACAACTTATCAAGTCAGATAATGTTAGCAAAACATATTCACGCATTGTGGCTTTGTAAATGTTTGGAGAGTGGCTGACACCCCCCTGAAGGTATGTTATTGCTAATCTCATGTTAAATTTTATGAGCTAATGTGTCTAGTGTGACAATATGCACGTGTAGTGTTTTATTGTAGAAATGTGACTGTAATGCATTTGTCTGATCAGGAAGGAGTTACAACTAATTAGCTCATGCAGCTCAGAGGAGTCTTGGGAGTAAAAAATGTGATGCTTTTTAGTGAGTTGTTTTTAGCGCAAGGAGCTGGGATGAACAAAGCCGCATAACGGTGTGCGTATGTTAGGGAGGACGTTTTCACTGATTATGATACATGGCTGTGAATCTGGAGTACAGCTGGCAGGACCTCAGAACAAAGATATGTGAAAGAAGAGAAGTGAGCAACCCTAGAAAGCCAGGTGTGGGTTTATGAGACAGCAAAGGTGAGAGGGACAGAGGTCACGTGTCAGTCGGACTTGGTGTTTAGAGAACAAAATCTGGATACTAATTGTAAGAGTAGAGAGGATAATGTGGCACGTCTTTGGAAACCCCTGTTGTTTAAATGTATGAAAACGTACTGTGTTGTATATGTTATCCTCTGTGAGGTTGCAGTTCCTGTTAGTCAGGGGTGACAGGGTTAACTGTTGGGCCGGCCCACAGTTGGAAAGGAGTAATAGGGACCCATGTGTTAGTTCCTATTTTTGTAGGGAGTTGGTGAGCTGGAGATAGCAAAGGACACTGTTATGATTCATTAACCGAGAAGGATAAAAGGCAAAATAGACTAGGCAACCAGACACCAGAGAGGTTGGTGACTTAGCAGATTGCAGACCCCTAAACTGACAACACTACTAGAATTACCCTTGGGATGTACCTACGATGACCTAGACGCCTCGACACAGCCAAAGAGTTAAGTAAGCTTAAAGAGAGAAAGGGGAAACCTAACTGCCCCGGAGTAGAGCCCTAAAGGAAAAGATAGCCCCCAAACATGTATTGACGGTGAGGCAGATGAGGCATAGGCAGAAAACAGTGTAAGCAAATGCAGGGGCCCAGGCTGTCTAGACAGATCCAGCAAAAACCCAAAGAAAAACTCCAACACGTCTGATATGCAAAAATCCTGAGGCCACATGACCTCGCCCACTCTAAATCAGAACTCTGGTGTTACTGGAAGCAAAACAACAGATACTGAAATAACAGGGAACTAAAACCACAGAAAAGACGGAAGCAAGCTGTGGCAAATGAACACAGAGTCCAGCAAGGGTCCCCGCAGGGAATCCCGGCTGAACTAATTCCAGCAGGGCAGAAAACAGAGTACAGCAAAATGTAAACAAAAGCCACAGATTTAAACAGTGAAATAACTTATCTGAAAGATGCAGGAAACAGCAGGGAGAAGCAGACTTCCAAGAGGCTAGGAAGAAACAAGTCACGGGCAAGCATTATGGGAAGGCTGCTCACTTATATCTCCCCAGTCAGAAACACCTGATTGCCAATTATCCCCGTCAGGTGAAAGACTTCTGTTAGAGCAGCTTCATTACCAGTAGTACTCACCAGAGGGAGCCCAGACTCAGTAGTCAGATTAAAAGTGTTCACAACAGTACCCCCCCTTGAGGAAGGGTCGCTGAACCCTCATCTGAGCCACCAGGCTGATCAGGATGGGCCCGGTAAAAGGCGCGAACCAATCTCTTGGCATGAATGTCAGAAGCAAACACCCAAGAATTAACCTCCTGACCATACCCTTTCCACTTGACCAAGTGCTGGAGTCTCTGTCTAGCCAGACTAGAATCCAATACCTTCTCTACTTCATACTCCAGATTACCCTCAACCAATACAGGATCAGGGGAGAAGCCATAGGAACCACTGGCTCAACAAACCTATTCAACAAAGATTTATGAAAAACGTTGTGAATCTTAAACGTTCCAGGAAGAGCCAAACAGAAAGAAACAGGATTAAGGATTTCCAAAATCTTGTAAGGTCCAATGAACCTTGGCTGAAATTTTGGAGACGCAACCTTCATAGGAATATTTTTTGAGGACAACCAAGCCATGTCACCTACTTTTAACCAGGGACCAACCGTTGGGCCCTCTCCTGAGAGAGAGAAAACTTTTCCACTACTTGATTCCAAATCTGCTGCATTCTTTCTACCATGGAATCAACACCTGGACAGGCAGAAGCCTCCACCTGCCCTGAAGAAAACCAAGGATGAAACCCGAAGTTGCAGAAAAAAGGGGACATCAAAGTGGCAGAGCTAGCCCTATTATTTAGAGCAAATTCAGCCAAGAGCAAAAAAGAGACCCAGTCATCCTGATCAGTAGACACAAAACATCTCAATTAAGTTTCCAAAGTCAGGTTTGTTCTCTCAGTCTGCCCATTGGCCTGAGGGTGAAACTCAGAGGAGAAGGACAACTGAATTCCCAGTTTAGAACAAAAGGCTCTCCAAAATCTGGAAACAAACTGGACTCCTCTGTCAGATACAATGTTCTCCGGAATGCCGTGCAAACGAACCACCTGCTGAAAAAACAAGGGCACCAACTCGGAAGATGATGGCAACTTTGGCAGTGGTACAAGATGGACCATCTTGGAAAATCTATCACAGAACAAACATAACAGTCATTCTCTGAGAGACAGGGAGGTCGGAAACAAAATCCATTGAGATATTAGTCCACGGCCTCCTAGGCACCGGCAGTGGCACTAACAATCCACTAGAGCGAGAACAGGGTTTGGACCGAGAATAAGTTCCACAGGACTGCACAAAATTCCTGACATCACGAGATAAAGTAGGCCACCAAAAAGACCGACAAATACAACAAAAAGGCAGAGATGCTCACCTGCCCAGGCCTTCAAACAAATGCACTATCAGGATGCAGTGGACCCACGTCTTTAAGAATTCCTGACATCACAAGATAAAGTAGGCCACCAAAAAGACCGACACACCAAATCTCTGATACCAAAAATACCGGGATGACCAGCCAGCACGGAGCAATGAATTTTAGACATTACTTTCCTCCTCCATTGGTCGGGGACATACAATTTCCCCACAGGGCACCGTTCAGGTTTATCCCCCTGAAATTCCTCCAGGGCAAGTCTCAAATCGCGTGAGATAGTGGAAAGAACCACACCCTCCTTCAGAATGGCAGTAGGCTCAGTCACATCAAGAGAATCCGCAAGGAAACTCCTAGAGAAGGCATCTGCTTTAACATTCTTAGTGCCCAGAAGAAAGGAGACAACAAAATTAAAACGCCTGAAAAACAAGGCCCACCTAGCCTGTCTAGGATTTATTCGCTTGGCTGATTCGAGATAGATAAAGTTCTTGTGGTCAGTGAGGACCACAATTTGATGTTTGGCTCCCTCCAACCAATGTCTCCACTCTTCAAACGCCTACTTCATAGCCAATACTTCCCAATTCCCCACATCATAATTACGTTCAGCTGGGGAAAATTTTCGAGAGAAGAAGGCACAAGGGTTAATCTTAGAGGTTACAGGATCCCTTTGGGACAAAACGGCTCCTGCACCAATCTCAGAAGCATCTATCTCCACCTGAAATGGGAGAGAAACATCAGGTTGCCGTAGAACAGGAGCAGAAGTGAATCTCCACTTAAGCTCCTGAAACTGCCTCTGGAGACCAATTCACCACATCAGCGCCCTTTTTGGTCAAGTCTGTCAGTGGTTTCACAATACCAGAAAAATTGCTTATGAATTTACGGTAAAAATTAGCAAAACCCCAAAATTTCTGAAGAGCCTTCAAGGAAGTGGGCTGAACCCAGTCATAAATTGCCTGAACCTTGACCGGGTCCATTTCAATAGTGGAGGGAGACAATATGAATCCCAAAAACGAAACCTTCTGTACGCCAAAGAGACACTTTGATCCCTTAACATACAAAGCATTTTCTCTCAAAATCCGGAATACCATCCGAACATGTTCCACATGAGAATCCCAATCATTGGAAAAAATCAAAATATCGTCCAAATAAACGATCAAAAACTTGTCCACAAAATCCCGGAAAATATCGTTCATGAAAAGATTGGAAGATGGAAGAGGCATCAGTGAGCCCAACAGGCATCACTAGGTACTCAAAATACCCCTCAGGAGTATTAAACGCCGTCTTACATTCATCACCATGCTTAATGCGTATAAGATTATACGCCCCCCCCCAAGGTCAAGCTTGGTAAACCAACTAGCACCTTTCATTCTGGAGAATAAATCGGAAATCGTGGGTAACGGATACTGATATTTAACAGTGATCTTATTAAGGAGACCATAGTCAATACATGGCATCAATGAGCAATCCTTCTTGGCCAAAAAGAAATAGCTGGCACCTAAAGGTGAAGAAGACGGTCTAATATGCCCCTTCTCCAATGACTCTTTGATATAAGATCACATAGAATCATGTTCAGGTACAGATAAATTGAAGAGCTGACCCTTGGGAAATTTACAACCAGGCATTAACTCAATTGCCCAATCATAACTCCTGTGAGGAGGCAAGGACGCAGACTTACTCTCACTAAACACATCAGAAAAATCAGCCAAATAGTCAGGGACATCCTGAGACTGGGAGAGCTAGCGAAAACAGGAGTGTCACTACAAACACATTGACAACGCCAACTAACCACAGACACAGAAGACTTCCAATCCAAAACAGGATTATGGGACTGCAACCAAGGAAAACCCAGTACAATAATGTCATGTAAATTATGTAACACCAAAAATTTACAATTCTCTTGGTTGTCCGTGGCTACCTGCATTACCATCAGGTCCAAAACTGGGGTTTATTTTCCGCCAAAGGGGAAGCATCAATACCCTGTAAAGAAATAGGAGTCCGCAGGGGTACCATGGGAAAACCACAATGTTTGGCAAAGTCAAAATCCATTAGGTTCAGGGCTGCTCCTGGATCAACAAAAGCCTTAGCAGAAAATTAAGATAAGGAGCAGATCAAGGTAACCGTCAAGAGGAATTTAGGCTGTACATTGCCCAAAACAAATGAGCGAGCAAAACGTTTTCCCTGCTTAGGGCAGACGGAAATAGTATGAGAGGCGTCCCCACAATAGAAGCACAACTTATTATACCTTCTAAATTCCTGACGTTGAGCCCTAGAAACAACCCTATCACAGTGCATAGGCCAGAGGTTTGTTCAAGAGGCAACACCACCTCTCCACAGTTTTACTTTCACGTAAACAACTGTCAATATGAATGGCTAATGACATAGAGACGCTAGGGCATCATTGTTCCATTTAGTAAGGACTGCCCATTTTCAGTATTTCTGACAATATAATTCTGCTGCTTCCTGACCCTGGTTCAATGCCAATAAGATTTTCTCAGCTTGATCAATAACATTAGGCTCATCATACAACAACCCCAGAACCTGAAAAAGCACATCCACATTAGCCAAAACAGGATCCCCAGGTGTCAGGGAAAATTCCCAGTCCTGAGGGTCGCTGCGCAGCAAGGAGATGACAATTTTAACTTGCTGCACCGAGTTCCCCGAGGAATTAGGTTTCAAGGCAAAAAACAATTTACAATTATTCTTAAAGTTCAAAAATTTAGATCGATCCCCAGAAAATAAATCAGGAATAGGGACCTTAGGTTCTACAGTAGACAACTGAGCGAGATAGGCAGAAATTCTCCAAACTTCAACAGCGAGCTGCTCAACACGATCAGACAAATGCTTAGTCTCCATGAAGAAAAAATCCTCCTACAGCCCACAGATAAAAAGAGGAAAAAATATATAAAAAATTCTGACCCTTTTTTTTTACTATTCTTTCCTTCTTTTGAGTTTCTACAGTTTGGGCTGGTGATTCTGTTATGATTTGGTAACCGAGGAGGATAAAATGCAAAATAGACTAGGCAACCAGACACCAGAGAGGTTGGTAACTTAGCGGATTGCAGACCCCTAAACTGACAACACAACTAGAATTAGCCGTGGGACGTATCTACGATGACCTAGATGCCTTGACACAGCCAAAAAGTTAAGTAAGCCTAAAGACAGAAAGGGGATACCTAACTGCCCCGGAGTAGAGCCCCAAAGGAAAAGATAGCCCCCAAACATCTATTGACGATGAGGCAGATGAGGCACAAACACAGGCAGAAAACAGTGTAAGCAAACGCAGGGGCCCAGGCTGTCTAGACAGAACAGGACAGGAAAGGATACTGTCTGCAATCCAGCAAAAACCCTAAGATAAACTCCAACACGTCTAATATGCAAAAATCCTGAGGCCACACGACCTTGCCCCCGCTAAATCAGAACTCTGGTGTTACTGGAAGCAAAACAACAGATACTGAAATAACAGGGAACTAAAACCACATAAAAGACGGAAGCAGGCTGTGGCAAATGAAGACAGAGTCCAGCAAGGGTCCCCGCAGGGAATCCCCGCTGAACTAATTCCAGCAAGGCAAAAAACAGAGTACAGCAAAATGTAAACAAAAGCCACAGATTTAAACAGTGAAATAACTTATCTGAAAGATGCAGGAAACAGCAGGGAGAAGCAGACTTCCAATAGGCTAGGAAGAAACAAATCACCGGCAAGCATTATGGGAAGGCTGCTCACTTATATCTCCCCAGTCAGAAACACCTGATTGCCAATCATCCCCGTCAGGTGAAAGACTTCTGTTAGTCAGATCAGCTTCATTACCAGCAGTACCCACCAGAGGGAGCTCAGACTCAGAAGTCAGATTAAAAGTGTTCACAACAGGACACCCTCAGAGGAAGGTTATTATTATTGGGTGTGTGAGAAGAAACCAGAGAAAAAGGGAGCAAGTTTTAGTAAGAGATCTTCAGTGATGGCAGGTTTCTTCCTTAAGCAGGCAAGTCAGGGGACCCACAGCACGAGAATATTAAGAACATCTCTAAGAGACTTTTTGGAACGTCTAGTATTGGCCATACCTGGAAGCTGTGGTCAAAGAGACAGAATCAGTAAGGCTGAGGCACATTTAGTAAAGTTACACCTGGAAGAGCTACCGTTGTTCTCAGGAAGCGCAGTTAGGGTGCAGTGGTCACAGCGAAACACATTGACCCATGTGGTCTTGTATCAAGAAGATGGAGGTTCTCAGCATAACCTGTAGTTCAAAGGTAACGTTCACCCTAAGTAATGTGTCATTGTCCATGACCACCTAGAATGTGCCTCTGTATTATGCAGAAGAAAACAGAAAGCGTATTTCCTGCTGCCCACTGTACATACGTTTGACTACAGTAAACTTATTTTTACTAACTGGTCTGGTTTCCTTATTGTGGTGTTCCACAAATCGTCCAAGAGCTGAACCTGACGATGTCGGCAACAACATCACGACCACACACAAACACCCAGGGACCCTGTTTTTATGTAGCATGTCGGGGCACAAGAGATGAGTACCTCGCCCATGGCTACCAGCCCGTGTCATGTTACGCTAATAAACAAGTGTATAAAGCAAGGTAGAAGTACAGGTTAAAATTTAACTTTTAATAACTGCCTTTAAAAACGAATAATTCGTTCAGTAAATAACAACCAACCAATAAGTGTATCCTAACCACCAATAACTTGTGAAAAAACTAAATTATTAAAACCGTCAGTAAAACAGACTTGACTTGTTAATGGGATAGATAAGGATAGATCTGTGTAGAAACTATCCACAATATTCAATAAATCTATGTAATATCAAATCACTATATGTGCTTTTTTTAACTTCATAAATTGCACATCTCAATAAACAGAACAGTCTTACCATATGTTGATATCCACTGTAAATTTGTAAATGGGGAGGCTTTTTAGACAGCGCCATACATTACCCCAAACCATGTGGACACATATGACCAAAGGACTGACAGTCTCCCAACGCGTTTCTCTGACTAGATCATCAGGGGAGTTATGCCATTTTTGTCAGCTGTTAAGGTAGATGTCACCCGCAGAGCTTGTGCAGACTGTTGAACGGGCACCCGTTGGGAGACTGTCAGTCCTTTGGTCATATGTGTCCACATGGTTTGGGGTAATGTATGGCGCTGTCTAAAAAGCCTCCCCCATTTACAAATTTACAGTGGATATCAACATATGGTAAGACTGTTCTGTTTATTGAGATGTGTAATTTATGAAGTTAAAAAAGCACATATAGTGATTTGATATTACATAGATTTATTGAATATTGTGGATAGTTTCTACACAGATCTATCCTTATCTATCTCATTAACAAGTCAAGTCTGTTTTACTAACGGTTTTAATAATTTTGTTTTTTCACAAGTTATTGGTGGTTAGGATACACTTATTGGTTGGGTGTTATTTACTGAACGAATTATTCGTTTTTAAAGGCAGTTATTAAAAGTTAAATTTTAGCCTGTACTTCTACCTTGCTTTATACACTTAATTTTGATTGGTAGATCCTTATTATTAATACGCTAATAAACAAGCCAGGGAATGGCTTGTACATTGGATGTGGACTGCAGGCATAAGAAGGAAAGTACTATCAGGAAAGATGAAGGGTCAAAATCAACTAATGAGTGTAACTGCTGGATACTGTATAAGATATGTGAATATTGTATAAGATATACAGTATGAACATGCTGAGGAATATATGACACACCCTGAGGATCAAAGCGAAGTAGCAGAAATCTTCCAAAACAAAGTTGTTTTACTTAAAGCATAACATATCAAAAAGAGCCAAAAAATGCTGCTGAAAAACATGATAAAACACATGTAAAAAACACACTCAAAATCACAAGTAACCTAATTTAGCTAATTGGTGCCGAAATCTGCAGAAAATCTGCAGCTTTAAATACTTACCAAATACATAGTGGGAACTTAGGCTACAGTCACACAATCCATATAACTCATCCAAGTACTATCCAAATTTTTTTGCTCAGACAGCACTTTGTCCCATAGATTAGAATGGATATTTTCACCCAAAACCTGCCTGTTCTACCCGACACCCATCTCTGGATGCACAGAGCTGTCACAGACCTCTGTTGCCAGCATTTCTGTGGCTTCCGCTGAGATCATGTTGACAGAGTGTAACAACCCTGCTGGCATCACTGCATGGCCTCCCATCCCTCACACACCTACTTGCTCACTGCTCCAGGTCATGCTGTGATTTGTTTTTGCTGCCAGCTCCAGGCTCTGTACCTCTTGCTTTCTCTGTGCTCTCTGCATGTCTCCTGGCTGTGTACATAAGGGGGCGGTGCCAGAACTCTCTGGTTCTTATGGAGTCAGGGTGTACCTGACTGACCAATTACCATTAGCCCTCTAGTATTTAGGGCAGCTCCACCCTGTGGATCTGGCCTGTGCATTGTGTTAACTCAGTTAGTATCTTGCTACTGAGCTGCCAGGTCTTGCTCTGTGTTCCTCCTACTTTGTAAGCTTCACTCCTAGTTTTGCCTTGTACCTGTTTGTCTGCCCTCCAGGAGGCTGAATATCCTGGTCTCTGTGCTATTGCTTCTGACCTTGTCTTGTACTTGTCCTTTCCACCCTCCAGAAGGCAGAATATCCTGGTCCCTGTGTCTGTGTCCCTGCACTTTGTCTCGTGCCATTAGCTTGTTTGAAATCTGTCCTACCTCTGTCTCTTAGTCTCCTTGTCTGTGGTTTCTTCCATGCTGTGTCTTGCCTTGTGTTCTCTCTGAATCTCTCTCTGCCTCTTGTCCTCACTCCTGCAGTTCTGCTTATTTCACTCCTGCAGCTGCAGAACCTCTTGCTTCAGTTTCTCTCCGCATATCTTGCGGTTTCTCTCTGCTTCACTCTTGCAGCTGCAGAACCTCTTGCTGCAGCTTCTCTCCGCATATCTTGCGGTTCCACTCTGTTTCGCTCCCGCAGCTGCAGAACCTCATGTGTTATGATTTGGTAGCTGAGGAGAGCAGGCAAAAACGGCAATACACCAGAGAGGTTGGAATCTACTGGATTGCAGTACCCTGACTAACCACCACAACTAAAGGCAGCCGTGGAGCGTTCCTACGTTGGTCCTAGACGCCTCGTCACAGCCTGAGAGGTTAACTACACCTAAAGATAGAAAGAGGAAAGCTATCTGCCCCGGAGCAGATCCCCAAAGAACATAGAAAGCCCCCAAACATGTAATGGCGGTTAGACAAGAGGAAATACAGACACAGACAGAAAATAGTATGAGCAAACGTTTGGGCCCAATCTTCCTAGAAAGAAAAGGATAGGAAGGACACTTACTGCATTCCAAAAAACCCTAAAAAAATACCAACTCTACTAATTGCAAAAACACCTGAGATCACACGACCTCTGCCACCTAAATGAGTTCTCTGGTGTAACAAAACTAAGCTGCAGCCAGTGAAAAAACTGGAAAAGGCAAATGAACAAATAACAGTGGCTCAGATAAACTGAGAGGAGCACAAGCCCCCGGAGGGGACCTGGCTGACCTCCACAGACGTGCAGGGAAAAATGCAAAAAGCAAGCACAAAAATAAAAGCAGAAAATATCTTATCTGTTAGCAGAAGATGCAGGCAAGACTCAGAAAGCTTCCAAGTGAACCAGGAACCAAAGTTGAGACAAGAACAATTGATCACCGGCAACCTTGATGGGAGGGAACCTCCCTTATATAAGACCAGTATGTAACTCCTGATTGCCAATCTTCACAATCTTCATTGAATGGTTCAGTACTGTTTGTAACCACCAGAGGGAGCTTCTGCTCAGAATTCATTTCTAACACATTCACAACAGTACCCCCCCTTGAGGAGGGGTCACCGAACCCTCATTTGGGCAACCAGGTCGGTCAGGATGAGCTCTGTGATACGCACGGATCAGTCTCCTAGCATGGATGTCCGAAGCAAACACCCAAGAATTGTCCTCCTGACCATAACCTCTCCACTTAACCAAATACTGGAGTTTCCGTCTAGAAAAACGAGAATCCAATATTTTCTCAACCACATACTCCAGATTGCCCTCAACCAAAATAGGGTCAGGAGGCGCAGCCATAGGAACCACTGGCTCGACAAACCTCTTCAATAAGGACTTGTGGAACACGTTATGGATCTTAAATGTCCCTGGAAGAAGTAAACGAAAGGAAACAGGATTAAGAATCTCCATGATCTTATAAGGTCCAATGAATCTAGGCTTAAACTTAGGAGATGCAACTCTCATAGGGATATTTCTTGAGGACAACCAGACCAAGTCCCCCACTTCAAACCGAGGACCATCAGTCCTATGCCGGTTGGCAAACCGCTGGGCCCTCTCCTGAGAGAGGGACAACCTCTCCACTACCTGGTCCCAAATCTGCTGCATACGCTCCACAACAGAGTCAACACCTGGACAGACAGAAGCCTCCGTCTGTCCCGAAGAAAATCGAGGGTGAAACCCAAAATTGCAGATAAAATGGAGACATCAAAGTAGCAGAGCTAGCCCTATTATTAAGAGCAAACTCAGCCAAAGGCAAAAAAGAGACCCAGTCATCTTGATCAGCAGACACAAAGCATCTCAGATAAGTCTCCAATGTCTGGTTTGTTCTCTCAGTTTGTCCATTGGTCTGAGGATGAAAAGCCGAGGAGAAAGACAATTGAACACCAAGTTTAGAACAAAAAGTCCTCCAAAATCTGGAAACAAACTGGACTCCTCTGTCAGACACAATGTTCTCAGGAATGTCATGTAACCAAACCACGTGCTGAAGGAACAAAGGCACCAATTCGGAGGAGGAAGGCAACTTAGGTAATGGCACAAGATGTATCATTTTGGAAAACCTATCACAAATCACCCAGATAACGGTCATTCTCTGAGAAACAGGGAGGTCGGAAATGAAATCCATAGAGATATGGGTCCATGGTCTCTTGGGCACAGGCAATGGCATCAACAAACCACTAGAGCGAGAGCAAGTCCCGCAGGACTGCACAATTCCCTGACGTCACGAGACAAAGTAGGCCACCAAAAGGACTGACTAACCAAGTCTCTGGTACCAAAAATTTCGGGATGACCGGCCAACGCGGAACAATGAATCTCAGACATAACACTCTTTTTCCACCGGTCTGGGACAAACAATTTCCCAATAGGGCAGCGCTCGGGTTTATCCTCCTGACACCCTATCAGAGCCAGTCTCAAATTGGGCGAGATGGCGGAAAGAACTACACCCTCTTTCAAAATAACAGCAGGATCAGATAACTCAGGAGAGTCCGCAAGGAAACTCCTCGAGAGGGCATCCGCCTTAACATTCTTAGTGCCAGGAAGAAAGGAAACAACAAAATTAAAATGTGTGAAAAACAAGGCCCACCTGGCCTGTCTAGGATTAAGTCGCTTGGCTGATTCCAGATAAACCAGATTCTTATGGTCCGTGAGGACCACCACCTGATGTTTGGCTCCCTCCAGCCAATGTCTCCACTCTTCAAAAGCCCACTTCATGGCCAATAACTCCCGATTACCCACGTCATAATTACGTTCAGTTGGAGAAAATATACAAGAGAAAAAGGCACAAGGGTTACTTTTAGAGGTCTCTGGATCTCTTTGGGACAAAACGGCACCTGCCCCAATTTCAGAGGCATCAACCTCCACCTGAAATGTCAGAGAAACATCAGGCTGCCGTAGAACAGGAGAAGTGAATCTCTGCTTAAGTTCCTGAAACGCAGAGACTGCCTCAGGAGGCCAATTCACCACATCAGAACCCTTTTTGGTCAAATCAGTCAATGGTTTAACAATAACAGAGAAATTACCAATAAATTTACGATAAAAATTGGCAAAACCCAAGACTCTCTGAAGAGCCTTTAATGAAGTAGGTTGGACCCAATCACAGATGGCCTGAACCTTGACCGGGTCCATTTCAATAACAGATGGGGACAAAATGAATCCCAGAAATGAGATCCTCTGTACGCCAAAAAGACACTTTGATCCCTTTACATACAGAGCATTCTCTCTCAAAATCTGGAACACAGTCCGAACATGTTTCACATGAGAGTCCCAATCATTGGAAAAAATCAAGATATCATCCAAATAAACAATCAGAAATTTATCCACAAAATCCCTGAAAATGTCATTCATGAAGGATTGGAAGACAGAAGGAGCCGTCTTCCATTCATCCCCGTGCTTAATGCGAATAAGGTTATACGCCCCCCTGAGGTCAAGCTTGGTAAACCAAGTAGCACTTTTCACCCTGGAAAACAGGTCAGAAATCAAGGGTAACGGATATTGATATTTCACAGTGATATTGTTCAAGAGACGATAATCAATACACGGCCTTAATGAACCATCCTTTTTGGCCACAAAGAAAAAACCGGCACCCAAGGGTGAAGAGGATGGTCTGATATGACCCTTTTCCAATGACTCCTTGATATAAGACCGCATAGCGTTCATGTTCAGGTACAGACAAGTTAAAAAGGCGACCTTTAGGGAATTTACTGCCAGGCACTAATTCAATAGCGCAGTCATAGCTCCTATGGGGGGGGCAAGGATGCAGATTTACTTTCGCTAAACACATCAGAAAAATTAGTCAAAAAGTCAGGAACATCCTGAGCCTGGGGAGAGGCAGAAAAAACAGGAGTGTTGGCATTAACACATTGGCAGCCCCAACTGGTTACAGACACAGATTTCCAATCCAAAACAGGATTATGAGACTGTAACCAAGGGAAACCTAGTACAATAATGTCATGCAGATTATACAGCACCAAAAATTTGCAACTCTCCTGATGATCAGGTTCAACCCTCATTATCACCTGAGTAGAGAACTGGGGTTTATTCTCAGCCAAAGGGGTAGAATCAATCCCCAGTAGGGGAATAGACTTCCGTAGGGGTATCAAGGGAAACCCACAACGTTTAGCAAAATCAAAATCCATCAGGTTAATAGCTGCTCCCGAATCAACAAAAGCCTGAGCAGAAAATGTGGACAGGGAGCAAATCAGGGTAACAGTCAACAGAAATTTAGTCTGAACACTACCCAAGACAACTGAGCGTGCAAAACATCTTCCCCGCTTAGGGCAGACTGAAATAGCATGAGAGGCGTCCCTGCAGTAGAAACATAACCCATTGCATTTTCGAAACTCATGACGCTGCGCCCCAGAAGCCACTCTATCACACTGCATGGGTTCGGAAGCTGGTTCACAAGGCAACACTATTCCACACATACCTATACGCTCACGCAAACGTCTGTCAATTTGAATGCTAATGACATAGAATCATTGAGACCAGAGGGAGCAGGGAAACCCACCATAACATCTTTTACATTCTCTGACAGACCCTTCCGAAAAAGGGCTGCCAAAGCATCATCATTCCATTTGGTCAGGACTGCCCACTTTCGAAATTTCTGACAGTATAACTCAGCGTCCTCAAGCCCCTGATTTAATGCCAACAAGGTTTTTTCAGCCTGATCAGTGACATTAGGTTCATCGTACAATAACCCCAGAGCAGGAAAAAATGCATCAACATTACTCAAAACAGGGTCCCCAGGTGTCAGGGAAAAAGCCCAATCCTGAGGATCGCTGCGCAGGAGAGAGATGACAATTTGAACCTGCTGTGCTGCATTCCCTGAGGACTTAGGTTTTAAGGCAAAAAAAAACTTACAGTTATTTTTGAAATTCAGAAATTTAGCTCGATCCCCTAAAAACAAATCTGGCATGGGGATCCTAGGTTCCACAACAGGCAACCCTGCAAGATAGGTAGCAATACTCCTAACTTCAGTGGCAAGCTGATCCACACGGCCAGGCAACTGTGCAAACTCCATTGAGAGAAAAAAAAATCCTCAGCACCCAGAGAAAAAGAGGGAAAAAAAAAATGCAACAAACAGAAAAAAATAAAATAAATTTCTGACAACTCTGACAACTTTTTTTTTTTTCCACACTATTTTTCCCTTCTGTGAGTACCATATAATTTTCAGTTAGGCCGGTGATACTGTTATGATTTGGTAGCTGAGGAGAGCAGGCAAAAATGGCAATACACCAGAGAGGTTGGAATCTACTGGATTGCAGTACCCTGACTAACCACCACAACTAAAGGCAGCCGTGGAGCGTTCCTACGTTGGTCCTAGATGCCTCGTCACAGCCTGAGAGGTTAACTACTCCTAAAGATAGAAAGAGGAAAGCTATCTGCCCCGGAGCAGATCCCCAAAGAACATAGAAAGCCCCAAACATGTAATGGCGGTTAGACAAGAGGAAATACAGACACAGACAGAAAATAGTATGAGCAAACGTTGGGGACCAATCTTCCTAGAAAGAAAAGGATAGGAAGGACACTTACTGCAATCCAAAAAACCCTAAAAAAATACCAACTCTACTAATTGCAAAAACACCTGAGATCACACGACCTCTACTACCTAAATTAGTTCTCTGGTGTAACAAAACTAAGCCGCAGCCACTGAAAAAACTGGAAAAGGCAAATGAACAAATAACAGTGGCTCCGATAAACTGAGAGGAGCACAAGCCCCCGGAGGGGACCTGGCTGACCTCCACAGAAGTGCAGGGAAAAATGCAAAAAGCAAGCACAAAAATAAAAGCAGAAAATATCTTATCTGTTAGCAGAAGATGCAGGCAAGACTCAGAAAGCTTCCAAGTGAACCAGGAACCAAAGTTGAGACAAGAACAATTGATCACCGGCAACCTTGATGGGAGGGAACCTCCCTTATATAAGACCAGTCTGTAACTCCTGATTGCCAATCTTCACAATCTTCATTGAATGGTTCAGTACTGTTTGTAACCACCAGAGGGAGCTTCTCTCAGAATTCATTTCTAACACATTCACAACACTCGTGCTACAGCTCCTCTCCGCATATCTTGCGGTTCAGCTGTTTCACTCCTACAGCTGCAGAACCTCTTGCTGCAGCTTCTCTCTGCATACCTTGCTGTTGTGAATATGCTGGAGGCGGCTTCTGAGCTGGGGCTCCCTCCGGTGGTTGCTGAGGGTAATGAACTGATTACGAATGGCCTTCAGCTGGCGCTGAATGGTAAGATATAAGTTGCCTGAGTTCCTAGCAGCCTTGCCGGTTATCAATTGTTCCTTCTGGTCTTGCTTGAAGCACTGCTAGTTTCCCTGCTCTCATTCAGATAAGTGTTTTCTGTTTTTTTTTTCCTCTGTTTGATTTTCTCTGCTGGTTTGCTGCTTGCAGTGGACTGCAGCCTGTCCCCTTTTGCGGGTCTGGCGCTGCAATTGTGCTCCGTTTGTGTCTGCACTTTTGTTATTTTTTATTTGCTGAATAGCGTTTTGTTACACCAGAGATCTGATTTAGGTGGATGAGATCGTGTGATCTCAGGTTTTTTGGCAATCAGAAGTGTGGTATTTTTGTTAGGGTTTTTTTTGGATTGCAGGCAGAATTCTTTCCTGTACTTTTCTGTCTAGACAGATTGGGCCCCAGCGTTTGCTCATTCTATTTCTGTCTGTGTCCGTGTTTTCTTCTTGTCTAACCACCATTACATGTTTGGGGGCTTCCTATTTCTTTGGGGATCTGCTCGGCAGATAGTTTTCATCTTTCTGTCTTTAGGTGTAGTTATCTCTCAGGCTGTGACGAGGCGTCTAGGATCACCATAGGTACGCTCCACGGCTACTTCTAGTTGTGTGGTTAGTTCAGGTTACTGCAATCCAATAGGTTCCAGCCTCTCTGGTGTATTACCGCTTTTGCTATTTTTTGCTATTTCTCCTCAGTTACCGAATCATAACACCTTGCGGTTCCCTTTGCTTTGCTCCTGCCACTGCAGAACCTCTTGCTGCTCTACAGTCCTCCGCAGTCTTGCAGTTCTCCTCCTGTGAGAACAGGTCTCTATCTGTTCTTACATACACCATACTGTTATGTTTCGGTAACTGAGGAGAAAAAAATAGCAAAAGCGGTAATACACCAGAGAGGCTGGAACCTATTGGATTGCAGTAACCTGAACTAACCACACAACTAGAGGTAGCCATGGAGCGTTCCTACGTTGATCCTAGACGCCTCGTCACAGCCTGAGAGATAACAACACCTAAAGGCAGAAAGATGAAAGCTATCTGCCCCGGAGCAGATCCTCAAAGAAAATAGGAAGCCCCCAAACATGTAATGGCGGTTAGACAAGAAGAAAGCACGGACAGAGACAGAAAATAGAATGAGCAAACGCTGGGGCCCAATCTGTCTAGACAGAAAAGTACAGGAAAGAATTCTGACTGCAATCCAACAAAAACCCTAACAAAAATACCAACACTTCTGATTGCCAAAAAACCTGAGATCACACGACCTCTTCCACCTAAATCAGATCTCTGGTGTAACAAAACGCTATTCAGCAAATTAAAAGTAACAAAAGAGCAAAGCAAAAGTGCAGACACAAACGGAGCACAATTGCAGTGCCAGACCCCCAAAAGGGGACAGGCTGCAGTCCACTGCAAACAGCAAACCAGCAGAGAAAATCAAACAGAGAAAAACAAAAGCAGCAAACACTTATCTGAAGGAGAGACGGAAACTAGCAGTGCTTCAAGCAAGACCAGAAGAACAATTGATAACCGGCAAGGCTGCTGGGAAATCAGGCCACTTATATCCTACCATTCAGCGCCAAGCTGAAGGTCATTCATTAATCAGTTCATTACCCCAACTCAGAAGAAGCCTCCAGCATATTCACAACACCATACCTTCCAGTCAGTTCCAGTATCTGCATTTGCTGTGTGAACAGGTCTCTTTATACCTGTTCCTGCATACACCATTCCTTCCAGTCAGTTCCAGTATCTGCATTTGCTGTGTGAACAGGTCTCTACCTGTTCCTCCATACTCCATTCCTTTCTGTCAGTATCAGTGCCTGCATTTGCTGTGTGAACAGGTCTCTACCTGTCCCTCCATATACCATTCCTTCCAGCCAATACCCTTGCCTGCACTTGCTGTGTGATCAGGACCAGCCCTGTGTCTCATCCGTGCCTGCCAGCCCTGTGTCTCATCCATGCCTGCCAGCCCTGTGTCTTATCCGTGCCTGCCAGCCCTCTGTCTCATCCATTCCTGCCAGCCCTGTGTCTCATCCGTGCCTGTCAGCCCTGTGTCTCATCCATGCCTGCCAGCCCTGTGTCTCATCCGTGCCTGCCTGCCAGTGTCTCAACCGTGCAACCGTCTCCCCAAGTGGGATCAGCAGCCACAGCC